>JAQQAC010000477.1:32583373-32844807 GCA_029783875.1 Phataginus tricuspis
CCAACACCAGCTGCTGAAGAGGCTGTCATCTCCCCATTGTATATCCATGGCTCCTTTATCAAATATTAATTGACTGTAGATGTTTGGGTTAATGTTTGGATTTTCTATTCATACAACTTAATTTTTGACTTTGCTTTATGGAAAAGCACAAAGTAAGGCATGTATTCCCATATCCCTGCAAAAAGACATAACCAACCCACCCAGGCGAGACTCATTAACATGACGGAGTCGCTTCTTCATTGATAACAAGCTCAGCTGCACAAACGTTTTGCAGGTTTTGTAAACAAAATAAAAGGCTTTCAAATAATTTGAAGGATTATTTTATTAAGCTTCAAAATTATGGACAGAAGAAAACTGAGTTTTCAGTCTACCTCTTCTTCCCAGATGCTCATGTGTACATTGACATAACTTAGAAAATGAAATGTGAGAGGAGTAAATCTGTTCTGGTGATGACCATTCTACAGAGAAGCTGCTTCCACATGTGGCAGGCAGTGCGGAGGAGCGGTGTGTGAGCCATTCAGTATTCATTCCACAAATATTTCTTGAGCAACTGTAAAGTATGTCAGGCTCCACTTGAGATATTAAACTAGACTCCCTGAATCCTCAAGGTTTTCACAACTCACTTTTTAAATCAGACACATATGCAACCAACAATATACCTGAGACACATTACAATGCGTTCTCCACAATTAATAATCAGGTCAATAAATTCTCCAATCTCTGTATTCTTTTTACCAGTGAATCTTTAAGTGGAACATGCAGAGATCGTGAATGAAGTTCAGTTTACTAATCTCTGAGACTATTTTCTTATCTTTAAAACATGAATCTCATGATTTATCTCAGGACTTTCATAAGGATGAAACAGAACAGAACACATACCATGGTTAGGATAAATGGTGTTCAATAAATATTTGTTCTCTCTGAAGAAAAATTTATGCACTTTCTAACTCAGTTGTTTTATGTTTATAAAGATCATTTTGCTATAACCAGAAGGAAATTTTCTATTCTGCTTACAGTTCCATTATTTCTTTGGGAAAACAATACAGACAGTTTAAAAAAAGAATCCTCTGTAGGTTTTAGAGCCACAATTCTAATTACAAAGTATTCAAATTAAAGAACTTTCCCTTTATTTATCTTTAGTAAGGCAGGCCTGTTTGTTTCAACAGTTGCATTTCAAACTGGGAGACATAATCTATTCATATTTTCTACCCAAAGAACCCTTTCCTATTAGCAATAACCTCATTTGCAGGTGGTCCTTTATGGTTAAGTGGGCTGTCATATAACTTCTATCTGCTATACCTGAGGTTGAGAAGCCTCACTTTTAGTTCTAGAAGAGATGGAAGACTGAGATACCACCCTGTATTTATTCCCACACACACACACAAAAATGTGGTTCATGAACTGAACACAGAAAACACATCATTGATCAAAAATGAAAAAGTGAACAACTTAGGTCTCAACAGTATTTGGAAAATACAATTTAAAAAAGCCCAGTGGTGACTTTAAGTGTTGGTAAGGATGATGATAAGAAGGAGATGGTGGTGATCATGACAATTCTCACTGCTGCTTGCTATCTGCTATACGGGAGGCATATGGATCTTCTCAGTCTTGGATCTCCTTCCTTGGTGAAGTTTTTAATCAAAGTGAAGTAACAAGACTGTGAAGAGTTGGTCTCACAGTCCCATTTCATAGTTGAAGATACTGAGGTTCAGAGAGATGAAATAAGTTGTTCAAGCTATAGAGTTCCTATAGCAGTACACAAGGCAGACCCTCCCCATCAGCGTACAATGCCAGTTATTAATGACCACAACGGAGGTGACTCAACAACCATCTGGACACTTATTTTTACTAGCGCTTCTGGAGTTACTGAGAAAATATACAAAGTCATATTTACATAATATTCTAAACAGACTGTAAAACATTAAGGAATGCTTTCTACACATGGGCTACAAAGTGTCTTTAAAAGAGCAGTAATGGGCAGAGGACCTGAATAGGCATTTTCCAAAGAAGACATACAGATGGCCAACAGGCACATGAAAAGATGCTCCGCATCCCTAATCATGACAGGGAAATGCAAGTCAAAACCACAATGAGATACCACCTCATATCAGTCAGAATGGCTGCTATCCAAAAGACAAGAAATAACAAGTGTTGGCAAGGATGTGGAGAAATGGGAAGCCTCCTACACTGTTGGTGGCAATGTCAGTTGGTGCAGCCACTGTGGAAAGCAGTATGGAGATTCATCTAAAAACTAAATGTAGAAATACCATATGACCTAGTAACTCTACTTACAGGAATTTACCTGAAGAAAACAACATCTCTGACTCACAAAGATACATGAAACACCGTTTGACCCCCACCCCCTCCTATAAAAGAGCAAAGGAAGCCTTTTATGCTCATAGAAAAAGTCTAGTGTGCTGTTCCCAATAAAGGGGTACAAAGAATGGGGTTGGAATAATGCTCAAAATTCTACCAGGACTCCCAAACTCATCCTAAATTGTTTTTCATGAATGCTCTGAGGTTTTATTTGTAGCAGTTTTGAATCTTTGGAGATTCACAATCACCTGACCACCTCAAAAGTCTTCTAAGTCACTGGGAGGAAAAGTCACAATTTAATATTTCTAAAAACCTTGCAGGTGATGTCATGCTGTTCACAAACTATACTTTGAATAGCAAGCCTCTACACCAAGGTCATAACATTGAAGAGATCCTGTAACAGGAACCCTATTTGAGTTCACAGAATCAACCTGTACCCTTCAATGTGGATGTTTGTCAAGGAGTCTGACTACTAATATATTAAGCAATCCTTTGTGAGAAATGAAGGAAGAGAGGTAAATAAAACAGATAAAATCTACAGGTAAAGCTTTCCTAATCAGCCACTTGCCAAAAAACAGATCAGTCTAGTGACAAAATGGTCTACTGACATTTCTATATTACCCAACATTATGCTAAATTTTAGGAGGATCATAAAAGGGTTATCTGATTGCTGTCCTCTCATGGGCGATGTAATTGAGAAAAAATGCTTAGAGCGATTTAGTACTAAATTTAATGATAATAACTGCACGTGCAATGGAACTACAGTATCAGCAGGTGACAAAAATCTCTCACTGAATTCCTACTTCCAGGAAACAGAGGAATGGTACAGATCTTTAAACATGTGGGATTTACAAAATCACTGTCCTTGAATACGCAAACTTTTGAAATTAAAACCAACCCCAGCCATTGTATTCCAAAGGCACTGAAAGTTAGGTCACAGCTTCCTGCTTCACTGCAGCTGAGACCTTCCTCTATCAATTACTAAAGTAAAAAAGGAAGCATGCACATATATCTGAGTATATCTAAGTATATCTTGCTGTCTGTAACCAGAATGTGCCTCAGAGATGCTTCAGTCACGGCTGCCAGATACCTACCAGACCCTCTAAAGAATGACAACTACAGTGTTACATCAGTTCTTGGCACCAGAGTTGAGCTGTGCCCCTCCCAGTACACCAAGATCTTGTACCTTCAGGGATGGGTGCGAAAGCACCCTTTTGTCACTCTTGGAAGAGCAAGACTGATACCTAGACAATAACTGTTGACTCCCCATAACAACAGTAGCCTTAGCTCCTGACTACATACCCTTCCTCTCTCCGAACAATCCACTCTCCTGTACCCCTATCCTGAGACAGGGCTCCTGAGTAAAAGACACATAAAGCCACAGATCCTCTTTTATTGGCCTGGCCCGGAATCTACCAGGAAATTGCCTTTAAAAGCCCATTCACAATCAGCATCAGTGTGTCCCTGCAGGGGACCATCTACCAAGTCCAAAAATTCTTATTTTTCAGATTGAGATATACAAGTTAAAACACTTAATTTCCCCAGCCACTGAAAATGAGTGTTGAATCATACATGACTAAAAGAGAAAAAAAAGCTTAAATCTTCCTAGCTGTTTTTTAATTTTATTAAATAAAATTCCAAATATTAGGTTACATGATCAATGTGTAACTAAAGTTATGCATAAAATAAAACAGCATCCTGCTAAAGAATTAGCTGCCAATTCAGGTTTACCAACTTGCAGATATTGAGCCTTGTTAACCTACTCCACATCCGGCCAAAATAAAAGTTAATATAATTATACTTTCAAAATGGTATTTTACATATATACAGATAAAAAAATAATTTAAATAATTAAAACACTTTAGTACCTAAAGATAATATCTAGATAGGTCATGTTTATGTAAAGCATAAACCTCAATAAAATATTTGCTTTTACTTAACTCAGAGTAAACATAAACTGTTTTTAGCAGTGTGAAATAATTCTGTCAAGACGGAAGAAGTTTCACAGAAATTTCCTAACCTTACACAACAGGTAATTCCACTAATTTTGCTTCCAAATCTACTGCAGCTTATTTTTTTCTTAATAAAATATGATAAAATATTAATTCAAGATGCCAAGAGACATACAGAAACAGAAACATTGCAGCACGTTTGTTCTAATGTAATTGCAGGATGTTGGCTCCACTCCTAGATAATTATTGCATTAGTTAGCTAGGGCTCCCTATAGGATTATCCTATTTTTTAAAGTAGTTAGACCAGATATCCTGTCCATGGGAAAGTCATTTGTATGCAGACCCACATCAGCTGTACATTTCTGGGAGATAACAAGGTTTTTGCATACTCTGCTGTATTCCAAACTGCTACATATATGCAACTTTCAGGCAACTAGCCAAAGACAGAGATGTAGTACAGCTGATAACTTGAACATGCTAAGTGAAGCTCAGGCGCAAACAACTCTCCCAAGCTTTCTCAAAGAACATCTATAAGAAACCTTTTCTTGGGCTTTGAAAGCCCCTTTGAAAACAGTGCAAAAAATCAGAGAAGGGAGTGGTCATTTTACAGAGCAATCTCCACACATTAGAAGTTGGTAGTCTGGAAAAGAAAACCATGGATTTAATTTATTCCTTTTAAGAAGCACTACCCAGGAACATCAAAGAAATAAATCCTTTAGAACAATCACATCATGTCTGATCAATATAAAAGGATGCTTAGCTATTTCACACTTAATAAAACAATCAAAGTGAAAAGAACCCTGTGTTTCTTTACCACTGAAATTCTAATCATCACTTAGAGTCCATTCAAATCTGATAGGAGTCTGACACCTGGCTTCTGTTGGCCAGTCAATCAGCATTAGCAAAAAAAGAATAAACCCGGTGATATCCAGGATCTGCAAACTTAATTTCAGAATCAAGCTATGTGTTATGAAGTATAAAAACTGATTAGGCACAAGTAAGTATACAAGCCAAACTACCTCCAACCAAATATTCAATTCCCCAATCTTTCAAGGCTGGTAAGAGACGATCTTTAATATCTTTGCAAAGGACATGCGATGTGGTCAAGAACTGTTTTAGAATCTTGAGCTACTCTTACAACCCATTAAGGCATTTGTTTCCCAAGATAATGTCTGGGCTAGATTCCGATAAATATCCATCTTTATATGGTTTCGTCCACGACTGCGACACTGCCACAGAATCTAAGCACCCTTAGAGCTGACCCTGGCATCCAAGGACACTCGCAGGGGGGCGATTTGGCCTGTGTCACAGAACATGAGCGCGGATGCGGACAAATATCTTACCCTGCTGGGCTGTACTGATGCCCATGAGCGTTACGATGTGGCTTAGTTAATATCTTCAAGACTTACTTTGTGATTTCAAAAATCAGAAATCCAAATAGCTTAGGCTTGTCCTGAGAAACTCTCCTGCCCCAGGCCCTAAAGCAACAACTCTGTCAGTTGCCTTGTTATACTCCCTGCCTGGACTATTTGAGATGCAGAAACAGGCAGTTTCAGGAGCCATGCTAGTGTCCAGTAATAAAAATGAGTTCACTTCTTTCACATTTGCAACTTTCAAAACCTGAATGGTCATCATTATTAGAATGTTGCCAGAAGTCATTTCCCCCTGCACCTTTCCTACATAACAGCTATAATTGAACCATTCTGAAGAGATGACAATTACAGGAGTAAAACATTTATAGCATACATCTTTCCACATCCTAACTAGCTAAGGGCATCTAAAGCAACCAACAATTACAGCTTTCTGCTTTAAGTACGGAAGCTTCTGTAAGGGAAAAAAATCATTGTCAATCTTGTAAATCTAAATAACTACTGTATGCTTCATTTTTTTTCTTCCTGTGCAGCATTCCTATAATTTACAATTTTCTAAAAAAAGACATCACTAAAAATCACATACCTTCTGTCAAAACTAACAATAAAATGTTCTGCTCTTAATCCTTATATACAAAACAGCAGGACTCACTTTGAAGGGAACAAAAATTCATACATGTGCGTGCACTTGTATGTCTATATGAAATATGCATGCATATACATACATCATATACATCATATACATATTAAAAGCAAAAAGATACTCAGGCAATTTACTACCCTTCACTAGGAAAACTGGTTTCATTTAAGGACCGTACATATTTAAGAACCAATATCATGTATGTTATTAATAGTTTATTATTTTTATTCCAGCTTTTCTGAGATATAACAAATAAAAGTTGTATATACTTCGGGTATACAATGTCATGATTTGATATACCTATATATTGTGAAATGATTACCACTATCAAGCTAATTAACTTGATATCCATCATCTCATCTCACATAGTTACCTTTATGGGGGGCCCTGGTGGTGACAATATGCAAGTCCTACTCTCAGCAAATTTCTAGTATACAATACATATTATTACCTACAGTCACAGTGCTGTACATGAGATCCCCACAACTTATTCCTCTTATCACTGCAAGTCTGTACCCTCTGACAAACATGTCCCCATTTTCCTTACCCTTCAGTCCCCATCAACCACCATTCTACTCCCTGCTTCTGTGAGGTTGACTGTCAGATTCCACATGTGAGATCATACAGTATTTGTCTTTCTGGGTCTGACTTATTTCACTTAGTATAAAGTCCTCTAAGTTTGACCATGTTCTTGCAAATTTCAGGGTGTCCTTCTTTTATGCATAAATGATATTCCATCATATACAACACGCACCATGTCTTTTTTACCCATTCATCTGCCCACGGACACTTAGGTTGGTTCTATTCTGGCTGCTGTGAATAACGCTGCAAAGAACACGGGAAGGTAGAGACCTCTGAGATCCTCATTTCATTTCCTTTGATTACACGTATATATACCCAGAAGTAGGACGACTGGGTCATATGGTAGCTCTACTTTTAATTCTTTGAGGAACGTCTGTACTATTTTCCATAATGGTTACACTGACTTATATCCTCATCACCAATACACAAGGGTACCCTTTAATCCATACCCTTGCCAACAATTGTTATTTCCTGTCTTGTTGATAATAACCATTCTAACAGGTGTGAAGTAATATCCCACTATAGTTTTGATTTGCATTTTCCTGGTAATCAGTGAAGTTAGGCAACTTTGCATGTATCTTTTGGCCATTTGTACATCTTCTTTGAAAAAATTCTATTCAGGTCCTTCAGTAATTTAATTCACTAATGATTCTTTGTTTGTTTTTTTGTTTGCTATGTTTGTTGCTATTGAGTTGCATGAATTCTTATGTATTTGAGATATCAAGCCCTTATTAGGTATACAGTTTACAAATATTTCCTCCATTCTATTGGTTCCTTCTTATTTTGTTGACTAATAGTTTATTCTTATAAAAATCTGCTATATGACAAACAGGATAACCTAGAAGAAATGGACAATTTTCTAGAAAAATACAACCTTCCTAGGCTGACCCAGGAAGAAACAGAAAATCTGAATACACTAATTACAGCAAAGAAATTGAATTGGTATCAAAAAACTACCTAAGAACAAATCCCTGGACCAGATGGTTTCACTGCGGAATTTTATCAAACATTTAATGAAGACCTAATACCCATCCTCTTTAAAGTTCTCCAAAGAGTAGAAGAGGAGGGAATACTTCCAATGTTATCTATGAGGCCAACATCACTCTAATACAAAAACCAGGCAAAGACACCACAAAAAAAGAAAATTACAGACCAATACCCTGATGAACATAGATGCAAAAATACTCAACAAAATATTAGCAAAGCAAATTAAAAAACATATCAAAAAGATCATCCATCCTGATCAAGTGGGATTCATCACAGGGATGCAAGGATGGTACAACATTCGAAAATCCATCAACATCATCGACTACATCAACAAAAAGAAGGACAAAAACCACATGATCATCTCCATGGATGCTAAAAAAGCATTCAACAAAATTCAACATCCATTCATGATAAAAACTCTCAACAGAATGGGTATAGAGGGCAAGTCCCTCAACTTCATAAAGGCCATATATGACAAATCCACAGTCAACATTATACTTAACAGTGAGAACCTGAAAGCTTTTCCTTTAAGATCAGGAACAAGACAAGGATGCCCACTCTCCCCACTTTTATTCAACATAGTTCTAGAGGTCCTAGCCACGGCAATCAGACAACACAAAGAAATAAAAGGTATCCAGATTGGTAAGGAAGAAGTCAAACTGTCCCTGTTTGCAGATGACAAGATATTGTACATAAAAATCCCTAAAGAATCCACTCCAAAACTACTACATCTAATACCTGAATTCAGTAAAGTTGTGGGATACAAAATTAATAGACAGAAATCTGTTGCATTCCTATACACTAATGATGAACTAGAAGAAAGAGAAATCAGGAAAACAATTCCATTCACAATTGCATCCAAAAGAATAAAATACCTAGGAATAAACCTAACCAAGAAAGTGAAAGACCTATACTCTGAAAACTACAAGACACTAATGAGAGAAATTAAAGAAGATATCAATAAATGGCAACACATCCCATGCTCATGGATAGGAAGAATTAATATTGTCAAAATGGCCATCCTGCCTAAAGCAATCTACAGATTCAACACAATCCCTATCAAAATACCTACAGCATTCTTCAATGAACTAGAGCAAATAGTTCCAAAATTCATATGGAACCACAAAAGACCCTGAATAGCCAGAGCAATCCTGAGAAGGAAGAATAAAGTGGGGGGAATTACGCTCCCTGACTTCAAGCTCTACTACAAAGCCACAGTAATCAAGACAATTTGGTACTGACGCAAGAACAGACCCACAGACCAATGGAACAGAATAGAGAGCCCAGATATAAACCCAAACATATATGGTCAATAAATATATGATAAAGGAGCCATGGATATACAATGGGGAAATGCCAGTCTCTTCAACAGTTGGTGTTGGCAAAACTGGACAGCTACATGTAAGAGTATGAAACTAGATTATTGTCTAACCCCATAGACAAAAGTAAACTCAAAATGGATCAAATACTGGAATGTAAGTCATGAAACCATAAAACTCTTAGCAAGAAACAAAGGCAAAAATCTCTTGGGAAATAAACATGAGCAACCTCTTCATGAACATATCTCCCTGGACAAGGGAAACAAAAGCAAAAGTGAACAAGTGGGACTATATCAAACTAAAATCTTCTGTACAGCAAAATACATCATCAGTAGAACAAAAAGACATCCTACAGTATGGGAGAATATATTTATAAATGACATATCTGATAAGGGGTTGACATCCAAATTATATGAAGAGCTCATGCGCCTCAACAAACAAAAAGCAAATAGGCCAATCAAAATGGGCAGAGGAGCTGAACAGAAACTTCTCCAAAGAAGAAATTCAGATGGCCATCAGGCACATAAAAAGATGCTCCACATCGCTAATCATCAGAGAAATGCAAATTAAAACCACAATGAGATATTACCTCACACCAGTGAGGATGGCCAACATCCAAAACACAAACAACAACAAATGTTGGCGAGGATGTGGAGAGAGGGGAACCCTCCTACACTGCTGGTGGGAATGTAAATTAGTTCAACCATTGTGGAAAGCAATATGGAGGTTCCTCAAAAAATTCAAAATAGAAATACCATTTGACCCAGGAATTCCACTCCTTGGAATTTACCCTAAGAATGCAGCAGCCCAGTTTGAAAAAGACATATGTACCCCTATGTTTATCACAGCACTATTTACAATAGCAAAGAAATGGAAACAACCTAAGTGTCCATCAGTAGATGAATGGATAAAGAAGATTGGTATATATACACAATGGAATATTATTCAGCCATAAGAAGAAAACAAATCCTACCATTTGCAACAACATGGATGAAGCTAGAGGGTATTATGCTCAGTGAAATAAGCCAGGTGGAGAAAGACAAGTATCAAATTATTTCACTCATATGTGGAGCATAAGAACAAAGAAAAAACTGAAGGAACAAAACAGCAGTAGACTCACAGAACCCAAGAATGGACTAACAGTTACCAAAGGGAAAGCGACTGGGGAAGATGGGTGGGAAGGGAGAGACAAGGGGGAAAAAGGGGTCTTACAATTAGCACTCACTCACAATGTAGCAGAGGGTGGGGGATACGGGGAAGGCAGTATAACACAGAGAGGACATTTAGTGATTCTATAGCATCTTACTACACTGATGGACCGTGACTGTAATGGGTTATGTGGTGGGGACTTGATAATAGGGGGAGTCTAGTAACCATAATGTTGCTCATGTAATTGTACATTAATAATACCGAAAAAACACACAAAAAAAACTAAAAAAAAAAGTGCTATATGCTCATTTCAACATGAAAGCATGCAAGACTATAAATTAGTGTCAGGAAAACACTGACATTCTACTTGGAAAAATGGAGAGAAACTCAATTTTAGATTAGACTATATCTCTACAGTCTAAAATCATTGTTCTGATTTTTATAGTTAACAAATTCTTTTATTATTGGACAGTAACATGTCAATTAGCTAAGCCTAATAAGAATTTAAAGAATTTATATAATTACACACCTACCTTTACTGCTTTTCCTAAGATCATTGTCACCTTCTATAAAATACTTTTCATTAAAGAAGGCAATTTCTGCAATCCTTTGATGAGACATAATTAGCTTCTCTAACATATCAAAGTCACCTTGCAACACTAACTCTATGTTATAACACTAAAGCCAGGTGTGCTGTTACATGACTTTTTCTTTACAGTGCCAACAGAACTGTTGATGGATGCCTCTGTAGTTTAATATCTGACAGGAGGTGCAAGTAAATAACAGTTTTATTTAAAAAACTATAATACCTAGCGATAATGAAGAGTAGAAGCAACTTTTTCATTTACAACCTGTCTATAAATTTTGGCAGGAAATTGAAACTAATTTAATATGTTCAGTCTGAGGAAGTTATTCAGTTCTAAGAACACACAGTCATAGTTAAATTGCTACAGCTAGAATGATTCTCTCTGAAATGCATGAAACAACAGTGCAGGGCACCTAACTGATGTTTCCAGAACTGACACATGGTATCTGACTAGACCTGAATAGAAACAGAGTTTTCATGCCTGCCAACTTCCTGCAATTATTATCATTCCTAAATAAATCTTACTTTGCTGCCCCTTATTTCTTGAAGAAATTACTAGTGTTTTTCAGAGAGTCATTGCGTATTGAGCGCTCAAATAATCTTGGCATCTTTTGTAGTTTGATGGAATTATATGCTCGACTTTAGATAAACTCACTCTACAGAATTTCTCTAGTATTATGCTTTCATTTACATACCCTCTATCTTCAAATTAAGGGGTTTTCAGTCAAGACTTTGGGCAATGTAAGGAAGTGGCCCCTACTGGTAAAATTTAATACTTTAATATAATTTAAAATTTAAGAAGAATTGGACACGAAAACAAGCCACTGCAAGGAAGCACAGTTCTGAGTGTCTGGAGGCCACCAGGCCTGGAAAGAGGGATTCATGTGAATATGATGGAACAACACCCAGGGCCATGCAGAGCTGCAGAATGTAAAGTGGACTGAACCCAGTCAATCAAGATGGACAACCTTCCTCGTATTTCATCTGTTAGACCTACATGTCTGCCAAAGCCAAAAGTAGCATGAGCTATTCTGCCACTTCTATGTTGTTCTGTAGAAAATCAAAATCCTTTACTTCAATCCACAATCATTTTGTCTATACAAACATATCTCCAATTATTAGATGAAGAAAATAATATGATCCTAGGAAAAATTGGTTTGCTTTACAAAAGTGCGCTTTTATAGCCAACTGTCAAAAACTATTTGCCTTTAAACAAGAGGTAACAGTGATAGAGCTTTCACCAAGCATTGATTCTGTTGGGACTACTGTGCTTGCAAAGAGGATTCTGTAAATGAGCCCCAGGAATATTGCATTTTATGAGACAAAATATATAGCTAAATTTAGCATTCTTGATGCAATTATTGAGTATGGCATTGTTCTTTTGTTCATCATTCACGTAATAATCCACCGCCTGACTGAGGCTGGGGTGGATATGGCTGCTTCCAGAGGCCCAGGCCAATACCCCTCAACTGGCTCTTAGTACAATTCCTCTTCATCCCAGACCCTCAAAAAGCTCTAAGAAAGAACAGTGAAAGAGTGGTTCCAGAAGGTGAGGAAAGGCCCGGAAAGAGCTTTGAGGAAATTCTGCTTTTAGTCATCTAGTCCCCATAGGGCTCTACATGATTCTTCCTGTGCAGTTGTTTCTCATTCATTCTTAGCAGGGGCCTTTGTGAGCTAGGAACAAACTAATGGCATGCTATAAGGTTCTGAGGGCCTTCTTCTTAATCCTACCTTTAAAATTCTTAAAGTCGGCTCCCTTTTTACATACCTACAAAGAGATGTGATGAACTTTTTAACATCTCAAAATGGATTAAGAACTGCTCTGAGAATAAAAATGCCATCTGCATATTAACAATCAGATTTTTAAAAATGCTACGACACAAAGACAAGTCTCTCTCACACTTGGATAGCCATATCCACCCATCAAAGGATTGCAGAAATTGCCTTCTTTAATGAAAAGTATTTTATAGAAGGTGACAATGATCTTAGGAAAAGCAGTAAAGGTAGGTGTGTAATTATATAAATTCTTTAAATTCTTATTAGGCTTAGCTAATTAACATGTTACTGTCCAATAATAAAAGAATTTGTTAACTATAAAAATCAGAACAATGATTTTAGACTGTAGAGATATAGTCTAATCTAAAATTGAGTTTCTCTCCATTTTTCCAAGTAGAATGTCAGTGTTTTCCTGACACTAATTTATAGTCTTGCATGCTTTTATGTTGAAATGAGCATATAGCACTTTTTTTTTAGGTTTTTTTGTGTGTTTTTTCGGCATTATTAATGTACAATTACATGAGCAACATTATGGTTACTAGACTCCCCCTATTATCAAGTCCCCACCACATAACCCATTACAGTCACTGTCCATCAGTGTAGTAAGATGCTATAGAATCACTAAATGTCTTCTCCTTTCAAGACATGTCAACCAAAAATCTGTTACCATGCAGCTCAAAGTAGCCCCATGAACCTGCAGCATAGGCATTATTTGAGAAATTGTTAGAAATGTAGACTCTCAGCCCCACTCCAGACCTGCCTAATCAGAACCTGCATTCAAACAAGATCCTTAGGGGGTTTGAATGAACATTCAAGTCTGAGAGCCCTCCACCTAAATATTTTCAGAAGATGTTCTGCAAAGGAATTTGAAAAGATGAAACTAGATGGAAATGCACCCTTTTCATACTCAATGTGGACAGACACAAAGCCAATAAAGCGATTTACTAAGTCTTGGATAAAAGAATACGTAAAATTATAAAACACGGTTTTAAATATATAGATTGGAAATGGATAGTGACTGTTTACAGGTATAAGATTTCTTTCAGAATTGAAGAAAATGTTCTAAAATTAGATCTTGGTGGTGATGTACAGCTCTGTAAATGTACTAAAAACTGCTGAGTGAACTCTATGGTATTTAAGTAACATCTCAGTGAAACTTTTAAAACCAGATAGATTAAATGAACTTTTAAAATTATAAAAAAGATAAAATATCATTAGCCATAAGGGAAGTATACAATTAAAAACACCCCAAGATATCGCTTCAGGAGAACCAGAATAGCTCAGGAGGAGAATGAATAACGTATACTGGGGTGACAGTAAAGTCCTACATACTTTTTTGAGTGGTGATTATACAAGAGATTACATTTAGTAAAACTGTTTACTTAAAATTTGTGTCTTTTACTATATGTAAATTATACTTCAATTTATTAACAATAAAAAGAAAAAAATCTTACCCTGATCCATATATCCTGGATGCCCTTTAAAAACTGGGGAAGAGAAGCATTGCAATTAGGTCTCCCTTCTCCGTCATCAGTAATGTAGTATTCTCTTGAGGTGGACGTTCTACTAATGGTTCTTTATACATTTTAAGCACTACACTTATTTATTCTAAGTTTATTGTTTTTTTCTGAAATTCTTCCTAAGTGCTTACTTTCTGAAACAGAATATACATATTTTACCTTTTTCCATATAACTAGTTTTAATCAGCGCGAGCATTCATTAGAGTAGTCCGCTGTTCTAACAGGGCTATCTTGAGATGTATTTGTGTTAGAAGGGGCTATTTCTAGTCTCTATAATGAGAGCTCCTACACTCCTTGTCTTTACTCTTTCTATCCCCCTCTCCTTTACTTGTTGGCTATCAGCCTGCCTGTTCTCTCACAGCAGCTTCCCACTGTCTTTTCTTCCTCCTATTTCCTTCAAGAATCATAATATGAACTCAGGTGTGACTTCTGCAGAGAGACATTCCATGATCAACCTTCCCAATATTGTTTCTAGTTACTCTCTCACACATCAACCTTTTTTTATTCTTTATTACCACATTATAATTATATATTTTTTTTAAATTTTATTTTAACTTGTTTAGTATCTGTCTCCCTTCACAAGCAGACTTCATCAGTGTCATTCACCATTAAATGTTCAGCAACTTAAAGACTGTCTGGCATAAAACATATACCTCAAGTGCTTTGGATGGGTGGTGGGGTGTCTGGCTGGACAAATAAATAATGAATGGCCAGGGAAACCAGTGACTTACGAATCAGACAACTGAGTCTAAACCTTCCAGAATTTAGATCACTTACTAAAGCTATGCAATTTCAGAACAATGGCTTAGAGTCTCTGAGCTATAGTCACCTCACTTGTTAAAACGGGACCATGACATACGTACCATATATCACTGCTGTAAGGACTGAATAGCCTTCAAACCTTCTTCAGGGAAAGAGGCTGATCATGAAACCCAATCAAATTGTGTGTAAAGGATGAAAAAGTAGGCCTTGAATAAGGATGAAACCTTTAAAGGATAAAGCTTCAGTGCAACCCTTCTTATACATATTTTAGCTACTCATGTCTTTCAGATATGAGACCTCTATCTATGTATCTATTTGTTTTTTTAATTAATTACTAATCATCACTTTTATAATATCTGGTTCAGCGCAACCCTTCTTATACATATTTTAGCTACTCATGTCTTTCAGATATGAGACCTCTATCTATGTATCTATTTGTTTTTTAATTAATTACTAATCATCACTTTTATAATATCTGGTTATTTATTTATCTAATAGCTAGCTAGCTAGCTAAAATACTCTTACAGTGACATGCTTATTAAAGCCAAAGCAGGAACCACCATCCTTATAGCCCTTAGAAACTATTTTAGACACTCTTTATTCCTCTGAATTTTAAAGGAAAAAAAGGACAGGATATAGAGGGAGAATGCAGTTTAAGGAGATGCAATTCCCAGTTAAAGACATAGGCAAACGTCTGCAAGTGACTTAAAAAACAAAACAAAGTACAGAATTCAAATATTTGATTTCAGCAGTATTTGCCAAATTAGGTAAATGAAAATCATCCACACAATTACCCAAACATCTCAGTAGCATAGAGCTAAAGCTAATCTAATTAGAGAATCACACAGAAGAATTTATTACAGTTAGTTTCTCAGAGTAAGCAGATGACCTTTAACAACTTCTGTCCTAACAGATACTATGCAGCAAGACAGCAGTCTGGGCATATTTCTCCGGACCTTAAACACACTGGATAACTAGGGACAATTGCACAGCTGGCCCAAAATAGAAAGCTGAGAGAAAAACAAAAGGACCACACAAAAAGTAATAGCATTTTTTTTTCTCCCAAGTGTTCTATAAGCACAGACAAGATTCACTATTGAGACTTTGTCACCCACCCTGTGCACAGGCACTCTGACAATCATTTCTCTCTACATTCTAACCAAGACCTTTTTGGCAAAACTTTTAATCCTTTTTGAGAAATATTTTCCACATTCTTATATAATTATATATACACATATATTACAATATATTATATAGAGAATTATATCTACCTATCAAACGTGTACAAAACTCGGCAGATGAGTCCTGAAACAGCTGCCATGTTACTAGTTCCACCTTTTTCTGTATTTTGTGGATTTCTCAAAGAATTATACTCTTTCGGAAAAGAGACAAATACATCTTTTCAAACAAAACATTTCATTCACCTTGGGGGTATTAATGGTAGATGTATTTGTGGCTGGTATGTGTGCTTGTCTTTTAGTTTTGGTTTTTATATTTATTGGTTCTCGTTGCTCATTATGAAAGGGATAATTGTGGGATTATCTGTCCCACATTAAAAAATGAATGTTTTAAAAGTCCAGATCTTTTCTTCCATACACCCTTTCAGAGTAAAGGGACAAGAAGGCTTGGAAAGTGACAGTTAGGCACTGATTGTCACAAGACCTGAAGAAGAGCCACTGGCCTGGTACACATTTACAAAAGATCTCATAGCTCCATCTAGCTCCAGACTAGGGAATTCAATTCGGGGACTAATGCAGAGTTATACCCAACAGGACTACCGAAACATGAAAGGGAAATCAGGAATCATCAAAATGAACCCCATATGCAAGCACTGAGTTTACAAGTGCAGGAAATTCGTCAATTAACACTGATTAAAAAGAATACTCATTAGCTAACTGACAGTTGATTTTCTAAATAAAGAAATCATTCATGTCATTACTATTTACTTTTTTAGCACTTCATTTAAAAAAAAATAGAACAGATATGTGGGAAAGGATTAAAACTGAAGTTTTCTTCCCACTGAAAATGTTCTTCTGTCTCACACATTGTTCTGAGTGTTCTGAATTCTGCCTTGAGATCAGGAAAACAAAGAGGAAGCCACTTCTAAAGTTAAAATTGAAGGATAAATCAGGAAATGATGCAAAAATATGACATGCTTAGTGTTTTCTTTTATCCAGACAATAGAATCTGTTTTGAGTTGTTTATAGTCCACAATAAATCAAAAGGTAATTTACACAAAGCCTCCAAAAGGGGTTTATGTGAAAACATAGTTACAATTTATGGACAATCTACAAATATATCCTTAATAGGAAAATAGGAAAATAAACAGTAAAATACTAACCAATTAATGAAAATCCAGCTAGGAAATTAACTTTGGGCCTAAAATTAAAGAGACTATGAAGAACGTGTATTGGAACTGAGAATTCGTCAAAGTAAATCCAAATCAAATCCTACGACATCAAAATAAATGGAACTGGAGTTTGAATTTGGTATTACAAAATTAAACAGCAGCATAATTCCTTAATTACATTGTTTTTAAAAAATGGTTTCAAACGTTTTTAAGTATTTTAATGATAGACAGGCAAGCTCACACTTCTCTAAGTATCATTTATTACTGTGGAGCTCGAAAAAGACACACTCCTGAAATGAAAACAAATTGATATTTAGCCCAGTTTGATTAGTTATATTCCAAACAAAATATTCAAAAGTCACAAAGGAAATGCTCTGTATACTTTCGTCACTAAAAATTGACTCATTTTCTTGTGTATTATTTTTATTCAATTAAGTGCAACAAAACTTACAAGTTAATTTCATACAGTATTATATAAAAGAGCGTATTTAAGTATGTTTTATTCTTGAAAACTCCTCAAAACATTCCTCCACAGCTTCCAGTTTTATTTAGTGAAGTTATCAGATGCCCCTAATCAGCTGGAATACCTCGGGTCTCTAATCCCCACACCCAATGTGTCAGTGCTTCCAAGTAAGTTCCTGCTAGAGCTCCGAACAGGACCATTAACCGTCTAGACATACAATGCGTTGAGCATAATGACGATTTCCAGGCAAATCTTTTCCATTCTCTCTAAGTTTAATTTCACTGATGTGTTTCTTATACTTGGCATATAAGCAAGACACGCATTTTGGTAAAAACGAACTGTTTTTTGCATGTATGTCTGTATGTCTTTGATTTCACGTCTGTGTGGTAATATCTCATTACAGTTGACCAGTCTTTTTGATTCTGGTCAGCCACTAAATTCTGTCATTTATCTTGCAAATCTTTCTCTTCTTGTCTATTTCTATGCTACGACTCAGGGTCACACTTTTATCATCTCAAGTTAGATGACTGCAACAGTCTCCAAATTAGCCTCACCAAACCTCCAGCATTCTCAGTTCCAACTAGCACACACCTGTATGGTTAGTCCTGATGTTCCTCATGTCTGACACTTATTCAACAACCTAAAAATGTTGCCACTGAAATTCACAATTGTCCCAGAGTCTCTTAAGATCTCCCAAGTCATAGGACCTGTCCCTCTGCCATGACTGAAGCGTATTCTGCACTGCAATGGCCTCTTCATTTCTGTTGACCAATCAAGCCCTCCCGGTCCTTCAAACTCACTTCAATTCTTATTTGCACAGTGACCTTTTTTGGAAAGGTCAGCATATTGTCTCATTCCTCAAAATCCCCTTACCATTCATCTGTATTGCTCATCACCCCTTAATAGAAGTGTACAAGCCCCATGATTTGTGTGTTGCTTCTCTCTTGCTGGAATACAAACCCTTCAAGATGGAAATCACAGCCCTATTTTTAGTGATATCATCACCCTGAGTCACTCACAGGTACTGTTCAGTAATGAGAAATCCATCGTTTGGGGATATAAACAGACTGGTGTGTGACCTTCCTTTTCCTCATCTCTGAGGCAGGGACATGGCTGCCTGTCTCCTTGCTTGTGAGGATTACGTCCCCAGCGCAGTTAGAGCTTCACTATGTATCAGCCCCTCCCTTGCCTGCAATCAAAACCTAGCACACAAACAGTGCAGGCATTTGGGGGGGTGCCCCTGGAAACATTCAAATTAATTAATACCATTTTGTACTTCAGCTAGGGATATTCTGAATTACAGTTACAGTAAGAGGTATTTTGGTAGTTTGCCAATTCATTGTCATGCTTAGCACTTCATCTGGCTTAGAGCCTGACAGCATACTTGAGTTTACTTGCTTCTCAATGTAAGGAAACTTTCTCTGCCACTGAGGTCAGAGTGCTCATTTAAAGAGCCTTGGAAAAGAGAGCCTGGTGTGTGTGTGTGTATGTGTGTGTATGGAGGGCGGGGGTGGGAGTGGGGCGGCCTGTTTTGTTTTACCAGAATGCTAGGCAGGTGCGGCAGGCTGGGCAGGGTGAGGCAGTGGCTTCCGCATCGCACTCCCATGTTAGCTGTGGACCTAGGACAGAACGCCCTGCTGACCAGTGGCTGAAAGCGAGCAAGCAGGAAACTGACTGGACATAATTCATCTCTAGCCATTACAGGGAAAGAGGCATTTTGATACTTAAGTATGAACACTAAAAATACCACACCTGTATCTTTAAAACGTAATTCCAAAACACCTGAGGAGCAAGGAAGGGAGGGCAAAGAAGCGGATGGGAGAAGACGGGACACCGTGCAGTTCTGTTTTCTCTTACCGTCCTCAGGGTTCTTTGATCCTGGGAAAGAAAAATGTTACTTGCCTCCACGTCTCAGCCCGAAGTTACAAGACTGGCTAAAAAGAATCATAGCCAACAAAACTGTCCACCTTAAAAGGAACGCCTCGTGTATCAGAGAAGTCAGCAGAGTATCTTGTTTTCTTAGGTCTCCAGGTATTGCTAAATACAGTTTCTATAAAGACAAACTCAGCCCTAAGGCTCCAAATTTATATTTGGCAAAAAATAGAAATACCCCTGGCTGACTAAGCCAAACATTTCTTTTTTTTTTACATGAAGGATCTTTATCTAGAAAGGTCAGCAGCCCAATCCTACCGTGATTCAGCCTTCATCAGAGTCTGGTTATCAACCACTCATATCAAAATCTCCTGGGCTGGGATGAGGGGAGCAGGTGGACACTCCTGGGCCCACCCCACAATTTTGAGATGAGAATCTTCTAACATGTCCCCAAGTGGGTTTCCACCCCTCGGTCTGGAAGACAATTATGTGACCAAAGAGACCAATAAAGACTCCTCCCCTCAGGCCCAACTCCACGTCTCTAAGACTATTCCATAAATGCCTTGCCAGTCCAAAGACCCCCTCCCCTCATACGCTTCTGATGGTAGAGTGTCTGGGTTACTCAGTTTCAGCATCTCAAACTCTAGTCTGCCTCAGGCACCAGTTAAAGATCAGTAGAGCAGTGGTGGGATTTTCTTTTTTGTTGTTTCCTTCTTTCTTTTTTTTTTTTTTTAACTACTAAATAACACCCATTCAAAACAGACAAATGTCTGCTAAATACATCCCTGGAAACTGAAAGAAGCTTTGTGCAATGAAGTAGCAAAACATAAAATGGTCAGGGATTTCTCTTTCATTACTGTTATCAAATTTCAAAATTAAAAAGTCAATAGAGGTATAATATTTATTCAGGGGACACAAAGCACATGCAACAAGGCTCAGAGGTGTATTTTAAAGACCTTCAAACACATTAAGGGAGCCAAAGTTATAAGACAATAAAAATACTATTACAGCCCATTAGGCATGTAGTGATGGTGCTTAGGGATGATACAGTCGTGTTTTGCAAAAAGTTGTTTTCACCCATTTCCCCGAGAGGAAATTCAGTGCAATACAAATATTCTCAAACAGGGAGATACACAAATATTTCCAGATAATACAGAAATGTACTTCACCACAAATGCAGACCTCAAACAGCATTGAGTGTTCAGGGTGTGCAGAAGTACAATGAACCAGAGAGGAGTAACAAAGCAAAGAGTTGTTTCTTTAATGCGACACCACTCTAACTTGTCAGGGTCAAAATTCCCAATTAGTTGGGTCAAAGTTACAGGTTTTCAATATTTTGCATTTGTTGTTTCTGAAAAATAAACATGTCTATTAGCACAACACTGTTTTGACAAGGACAAACCTTTTTTTCTTTACTAAAAAATAGTCAAATAATCGTATTTCTGAACTGACTACTCATTGAATGATTTAAAATTTTCTTTTATCCTATACACAACCCAGTGAAGAACAAAATCAAAAATCTTCACCCTGTTAATGACTGTTGCTGACTGCATCATTTTTTCCATTGCTTCATTTTCAACATCCAGAACAGTGCTGGCACCTAACAGGTGATCAATAAATGGTTTTTGAATGAATATATTATTTATTGAATGATTATTCATATATATTCATGGATAGACGGAGATATGAATATATGCATATGTATATACACACATACCCACACACGAATGGCTTGGGAAATCTAAGAAAGGGGAAAGAAGACAGCTCCCACATTTTAAAACCAGCCTTGTTCCTTGCTTTGTCTCAGCATTTCAATTATACAGTCTCACTTATCCTGTACAATAACTCACAACCAAAGCTCACAGAGAAGTCATCAGAACGTAAAGCAATCAGAGTCATAGGGTTCATCCACATGCTATGTGTTGGCATGACTGTAAGTAATGGACAATCAATTAAGAGCAAAATAAAATGATATAGCAAAATACTAGAAATATTGGCTACCTGGAAGAACCTCTGACATGATGAGGATGAGGGGGAAACCTGGTGGATTGGGAGGCTGTATCTGGCCACAGGCAGAACTGTAGAAAGCAAAGGCTTCACGCTGGTCAAGATACCTGGAGCCATTTGATTCTCACAACAACCAAGGTTCAAAGATTAAGCAACAAGCGTATGGGATCATACAGCTTATAATGATGAAGCTGGATTTTGTGTTTCTTTTTTACTCTCCCTGCTCTAACTTACTAATATTGGGATCCACTCTTCTGCCTGTATATCAGCGTCTCTCAGTCAGCGGCACTGTCTGGTTAACATTCTCTTATTGTCACATTAGGGGGATGCTACTGGCCATCTAGCGGGTGGAGACCAGGAATCTGTTAAACATATAACGCTCAGGATAGCCCCACCACAAAGAATTATCTGGCCTAAAAGGTCAACAGTGCCAAGACTGAGAAATACTGACCTGTAGTCAACATCCAAAGCAGGCGCTCAATGCCCTCACCTGTGTACCCATGTGACTGTTCTGCGCCAGACACTGTTCTGGGCGCCAGGATGCGGGAGTAAGCAAATCAGTCTCCCGTTGGAGAGTTTACATTCAAAAGTGGGGGACAGGCCTTAGGGATGGGCGAGAATGGGGGCCCAAGTGGCCCTGGAGCGCTCTGTAGTCGTCCAGGGAAAAGACCAGGGTGAGTTCATCTAGAGAATAGCAGAGGGATAAAAATAGAACAGGAAGCAGTCTGTTTGCTACCAAAAGATTTCCCCAGTGAAGCACAATCAAAATGAAAGAAGCACCCAATGGAAAATCAAATCACAGATGACAGCTTATATGAAAATAATCTACTTAAAATTTCTTTTGAACTGTAAACAATGGGGATTGGCAAAGTTTGTATAATGAAACCCTTATTCAAATTCAATTTTTACAAGATTCAACTTTGTTCTTGTATTTGATGTGTTCTGCTTAATATGAAAATCTGTGCATGTGTGAAAAGCCAATGACTGATTTGGGAATACTCTCTTGTCATGAACTGAAAACTTCTCTGAGGCACCACAAATTTCACATACATCAACACCATACTTAACCCAATGTACTTTTCTACTTCTACTGTCTTCAACTTACAAATGGATTGCCTTACACAAGTTCATTTGCAAACCAGTTACTCCAGAACCCAGATTATATATTCCCAGAGAAACAATATTGTGTTGAAAATAACAGTTATGTTATAGTAAGTAGGTAGCCAGACATGAGCAGGGAAGTGGGTGGGAGACTTTGGCCAGTGTTTATATTCAGCTAGATGCTTGCTTACATTCTACACATTCCCTATAAGCTGTTCTCTGAGGATGTGGGGTGAGAATATAGATAACAGACAGGCCAAAGCTGGCTGCTGGTGGTTCCAACAAGGAGGAGAAGCTGACCCTGACTTCACCTACAAATAAGCACTCACTGACAGTAAAGTCACACCTCCCCGTGTCCTGACAGCTCCCAGGAGAACAAGCATAGTTAAAAAGCCTCCCCTACTCCACGTGAGGGTGGAGCAAGCCTGAACTCCAGGAAGAATCCACCTGTTCCCTTTAAACCTACCCACACTTAGGGAATATTCATCTCCTTTCATAAAAAAGGCCTCCCTATTGTCTTCCTGGCACAACCCCTGTGGGTCTGCCCCTGCTCCAATTCCCAGGCATGTACCCTCTCCTTTATTTCAACTCTAAAGCTCCAAATAAACTTCTAATGCTCTATAGCATCCATTCTTGAATTATTTCTTTCAAGGAGACCAAGGACCATCTCCGGTAACAGATTCCTTCACTGGGAAACAAAAATTTGTCTAAGTAGCACCTACTGTATTAAATACCAATGCTAACAACAATTTTAAATATTGCTTCTATGGGGAAACAGATTGAAAATTCCATTTCCTAATGTCTAATGACTGAGAATGAGAACATGCAGGGTTCTCCCACAACCCGATGCTCATCTTGCTATGAAAGCAGGGGCTGTGGGGGTCTCAGGCCAAGGAGGAGGAGAGGTGAGAGTCAAAAGGCTCCAAGAGAGTGATTCTCAAAAGTTAAATAATCATTATGATGGTGATTTTAGTGGCTCAGAGGACTCTCGGATGACATCATTCCGAATACATTTTATCTCTTTTGATCTCAGTTCAGTAGCACTTTCACTTACAGTTATCCAGAATCTCAGCCATTTTCTGAATAACTGAGTTACTAAAAGTTTAAACTTCAGTGAGCTTGGGTGAAATAATTATTAGGAATATACATGGAATTGGTGTTTCTATTTCTGGCAATGTATTTTGATTTTAAGCATTCCTAAATGTTTTTCTCAGTACTGTTCCTGATATATGACAATATTTTAATACACCTGGGTGATATTTTCATCTTAAAATGCTGCTTGAAGATAAAAGTTATTAAGTAAAACTCATCTAAATTAATTAATTCTGGAAACACATATCTAACAAGAGGCATAGGAAGGAGTGATATTAGGTAAAAGCAATAGGTGGAAAAACTACAAAAGAAAAATTGTAGCAGCCCCAATGAAATCATTAGGCACTAAATGCCTATTTGTTACAGGTGGCTTCAGAGGCTCCTGAAAACAAATGTGACACATGTGGTAATGACTATAACCCCCAAAGTAATTCAGTGACACAATTATGTATACCCTTTGCTGATAAAACTCTAAGCCTATATGTCATGTTAGCCAAACCTGAGTCCCCACACATTATTTTAGTATGCCAAACATGCCTGAAAGGC
This sequence comes from Phataginus tricuspis, assembly GCA_029783875.1. NCBI lineage: Eukaryota > Metazoa > Chordata > Mammalia > Pholidota > Manidae > Phataginus > Phataginus tricuspis. The sequence continues at coordinate 32,607,764 of JAQQAC010000477.1, forward strand.
ACTTTAAATTGACAAACAAGAACCAATCCTAATCCCGACAGTATAAAACTACAATTTTACTACAGAACATGAAGCCAGGGAAACAGAGTCATCAATAAAGACTTTTTAAAAATCTTATAAAAGAGTAAAATGTGGATTCTACTTTTGATCAATGAAGTTCTGAAAAGGTATCTTTTCAGTAATAAAAACAGAGTGCGTGTGTCCAAATATTCAGCCAGCACAGTTGGTCTGGATGATCTCTAAAGGGCTCTCCCATATGAAGCTGTGTTCCAATTGCACCAGAGGGAACACCCTTTATGAGACTTAATAATAACAACTCTTCACTTTCTTTGCAGTTAACAATTGAATATCTTTTACCAGTCTCCGTTCTGCCAAAACGTTTCCTGTATATAAGCTGGCAACACTGGAGAAGATGTCTTCTTCTTTCTTTCCAACTCTTAGCTTTGGTAGCCAAAAGTATCTTTGTTGCTTAAATAGTCCATGCCATCTGCCAGTAGTTTCTCTTTCCTGGAGTACCATCTGCCAGCCTCTCTGCTTCGGAGTCCAGGCCATGTTGCTTGTACATGGTTTCAAATGGCTCTTTAACCAGAAGAGAGAGAGAAAGAACAAAGCAGCACCTTTCGACGGTAACCACTCTTGGTAATCATCCCCAAACACCGCTCTCTAACCCACTGGTTCTCCAGAGGACAAAAAGCTCAGCAATTTGAAGGGAAACCATTGCCTTTTTTTCTTCTCTGTTAGAATGAAGATTTAGACAGTTACTGTACATTAATACAATCAGTCATTAATTTAAGAAGTTTTTATGGCTATGAGTTGTTCCCTTTTTGTTTTTGGAAGGTATTCTTCATTATAATGAACTATTCTTGGGCTAAAGAAGCAAAGAGGGGAAAACAATCCTTATTCCTACAGTTAATCCTGGTAATTTTAAAAGCAATTCCTTGTAGAAATTAATAATTCAGTTGAATGTTATTAACAGTATAATGTTAACTTTATGCTGCGCTGTACTGTTCTTCATTCTAATCTACTTAAAATTCCTGACTTTAAAGTAGAAAAACAAGAGCTGCATAACAGTCTCTTAAGGAGGTTAAGCCTAAAGAGTTCCATTAATATCCTCCCTAAGGCCACCAGGAAATTCCTTAAAGCAAGAGGGTTTTAGGCTTTGCTGTGGATTATGCTCAAGAGATTTGCTTTCTAGATTTGCTACTACTGGGAATTTATCTCTGTCTCCGTCACTGCACAGGCCTTAGGGGGAGGCCCTTTTTATTCCCAATCACTCATCAAAATCCCAGGATAACTCAACTACCATGAAATTTGGATGCCCTTACTATCCCAGTACCAAAACCAAATTAGCATTTAAGTGAATGTCAGGAATCAGATTCACTCATAAGAAATGATATCATTCCATCCAAATGAAATACACATATTTTAAGGCACAACATCAGAGGTTTCCCAATCTTTACAGATAGAATGTTCTCTGTAGGCATGTCTGATCATTATAAATGGTGGAAGATGGTCTTATTGCATTAACCTTCCAATTTCTTTTGAATCTTTCAGCTTTGTTGGGGCATATGGCTATTCTCATCAATTTCTAAAAATATGGTACCATGTTTGCTATCTCTATAGTATGTGGGCTAAAACGTTTCTTGCTTTGATTTCCAAAATTTCTATTCACAACGGAACATACATAGTACATATTTCTTATAGTTGAATATTTTTGAATATCACTATGTAAATTTCCACATTATTCATATTCTGATTACTTCAAGAAAAAAGAAAAAAATGAGGAGTTAGCTATTAAATTTTGCTCTTAAATTTCACAAATACTTTATTGCCTTGAAACATATCATTTTTAATAGAAATCCTATAAAAACAGTATTTACTGAACATTTAAGATTTTATATTCCAATTTCACTAAAATATGGGAATGGAAAAAGTTCTTAAAGACTTAGTTTCCCTCAAATACTTAGACAAACCATGAGGAATATCAGAAATATGAGAACAATACATGATTTTGTGAGGGTTAAAAGCCATAAATATTCTGAAACATAAGGTACTTTCAAAAATTCTAATTGAGATAAAAATAAATGTATTTTAAATCAAGGTGATTCTCTCCTGTACTCAAAGTTGAAAGAGATTTTGCTAAATGATGAAAACTAGGAGGTTAATATAATGGTCTTAATATGTATGTTTCCATATATTTAAACTTATTAATATACTGTTGGAGCTATTTACAAGTTAATATGAAGTTAGAAACTATGAACACAGATGTATTCCACTGGAGCATAGACTGAGACACGAGTCTAAGATAACAAGCGTTCAAAAACAAACCTCCTCTTCTCAGATGATAAAGGATCTGCTGGGAGATGTGTTTGCCCCCCCTCTTCCTCCCTTGCGGTGAACTCAAGTCTTCCAAACGGGAGAACTCATAAAAGCACTGAGTGTGAGAGACTGATACAGTCTTTATCTCGGCGAAGAATTTATTTGCTGGTGAGGAGGCTTTCCCCCTAAAATGCATGGTGCAAAGGCATGAACTGATCAAAAAAACTGTGCCTTCGTGAAGCTTGTCAGTAACGTTAAATGAATAAAAGTTGAAAAAAAGATACTGAAAGTTCACCAGCAGGTTGATATGTAGCACTGAAATAGTGATAAAAAAATACACAATATTTTGAATTTTGCTGACTATTGAGCAATAACTGATGAGTGGGGGGTTATTTTCAAATTTAAAAGAGGGAAATAAAGAAGAAGAAAATTTCTTCAAAGAAAGTCATCTAATCACACCATTATGGACATGATGCAGCTGTATACATTTGTCTGAGCCAAAATCACAGAAGTCCACATACCTTTACAATAAAGAAACAAGTATTCCTCTTTCCTCATAGTCAGCCTTTTGAATAGAATGATAGAATATTCTCTATTCAGGAGGCAATTAGCCCTATGTCCAAAGGACATCTCCCATTCTGAAAGCTTACTGAATGTTTGCTATATGCCCAGCATTATGCTTTCACTATGGAATATTCACCAAAATACACTTTCCACCTATTCTTGGTAGAAAACAATGGAACCATTGTTAGAAACCTTCAGAATTTTTTATTGCAAATCTGTATTGTCTGCTCCATTGTCATATTCTTTCAATAAACTGCCTAGACAGCATTGCTAATCTTTTCCACCCCTTCTTCCAAACTAGATTGTTTCTATTTTCTCAGGAAAATCCTTGACGGGTTCTTCTTCTGACCTGCACTCTTAGTGTAGATCACCCCCATCGCTCTCCTCACTTCTACTTCCATCCATCCATCTTCCCTACTACGTTAAAGAAACTCCTCCACAAAAAGTAATAATAGAAGGAAAAATCCCCCAGAGCTCTGACTGACTGCATCACATTCAGACAGACTTGGGAAGAGCTGGCTCCTCCTTTCTTTGTCCCAATTAATTCTTAATCTTCAGTTTCTTGACCCCTCAGAGTTCTTTTTCCACCCATCCCTCCCTAGCCTCATCTTACGCCAGTATTTCCCTTGTCTGCTTTCCTTCATTCTTAGAGTTTCTCTTGGTTCCTTCCAAGACTGCCCTAAGTCAGGATCCCCACCTACGCTCCCCTCTCTCTACCTCCAGTGGTCTAGTCCTTGTTCTTCCACTGTCACCTCCATCTCTTCCTTTAGGTCCCATTATACTATCCCTTCCTCTAAAATGCTTGTTCGACCTCTACCTACATTTGAATAAGATTTCTCTGTCCTCTCTCACATCGTTTACTTTTTCTAACTAGCATTTACTACAACTTTTAATTACAAATTATTTTTGTGATATGATTTATTAAAATGTAATTTTCCTGCTAGACAGAGCCCCTTATGGGTAAAGATCATATTTATCAGGTCCATTATTGTCTCCTCAGCTTCTAGCACCATGCTTAGTGCAAAAAAGTGTTCAGTTAATATTTGTGGGAAAAGAATGATTTAACATCTTCTCAAGCTCTTCTTATTTCTTCATTGCTTCCCAAAGTTCATTTATCCCTCATTTAGTCATTTGTTATGATTGTCAGCATGTCCTTCTGTTTGCTGAGCTTGTGTAAATGAGAACTTCTGCTATTTCCATTTCCAGCTTCCTTAAGTCTGATTTATTCTTTGTAACACAGGCACAGCACTGAATGAAGTCAAGGTTGCTGAATCTTCAGCCCCGAGTGTCCCTACGCTGCCTACTGTTTTGTTCTAGCTCTTTCAAACGTCCAGGCTTCATCTGGCCAACACTGTTATTCCCACATCACCCCAAATGTGACATCTACCAACCAACTTCCCTGATTCCCCAAGCTTATTGAGATGCCCCTTTTGTGATTCCAAAATCCCCTATTTCATTATTATGGAGGTTTCACATAATAGTATAATTAACAACTTATCCAAATATCCCTCTCATAAACTCTAAGAATTATATAACATGTATTGTTCCAACTGGACCCAGAACACAATATTTAATATAATTTGATAAATGAGTAGATTCCCATGATGATAATGGCTACAAAATTATGGTTTCAAAGAAAATAGAATACTAGCAATAATGCCAAAGAGCAGAAAGTAGGAAAATCTTTCTAGCCAATTCTTGCAGAATTTGGTAATAAAATAATACAAACGACTTTAAGACATTACTATTTGGTAAAAATGAAGACAAATAATTGAGAAATACCATATAATGACTTAGGGCCTTAAAGAACTTCAACATACTAACTTTTATTATTAAGATATCAAATCAAATTGTTGCGGGTTCCTCTTTATCACATATTTTATTATTGAAAACAATCTTCAACAGTTCCCATTCCATGTCAATTAAAGAAATTTTAGCTGAGTTACTGAGCCTTTGAAACTTAAGTAAGTTAGTGCTTAAAATGGAATATATTAGAATGGCTTTTACAGTTAAGAAACAAGAAACTCTGGAGCATTGCATTTCTGCAGAATTATTGCATCTCTCAAGCATTTAAACCCATGACCAGAGGCACAATGCCCTAGCCTCTTGGGAAATACACTAATCCCTAGAAATCCACTTTTTAAAGCACTTGTGTATATGGATTTTTTTTTAGTATATAAATATCTGATAAAATTTATGCTTATGTTTTTATCACATTATTCCAATTTATATCTGGAAAAAGTATGACTATTCCCTTTTTAAAGATGAACATATATAATATTAGACAAAAGGCAATATGCAGTGGTCATACACTTTACCACAAAATTGCCATTATCATAGGAAGTTGTAACGAGCTTTAACTAGTCTTACCAATATCCATACATATAATACTTTGTGTAATTGCAATTATGAAAATTAAATAGTTCTACGCTCCACTGGAATTTGAAAGCAATCATCTAAAAGAGTATTGAAGAAAACAACCCCCAAAAGGGCAAACAGTTTTTGCCAAGCAAAACTAGTTATAAGAAGCTATGAAAATAAAACATCTCCTGAATGTGTTAAAGGGCAGCTGCTTGTAAAACACAATTTCTAATACCTTTCCTTATATCAAACTGTGGGAGTTATAATGATTTCATACTCAAACTGTTTCATCAATCAAAACCACCTATTAAAAATAAGATAGTTCAAATCTTGGTCCATGTGTTTTTGTTGAGATTATGCTGGCCAGTTGATAATGAATTCTTAAATGCAACATGTCCATTTATTCATAATGACAAAGCTAAGTTTGCTGACCTATTTAACCTGTGTTAAACAGTAAATGGGAAATTCAAGTACAGTTTGATGGTCAGAGAAACTGATAACTATCAAGGAACCTTGTTCTAAAGTTAATTTTAGGATAAAAATCTATATTTTTAGAAGAATATAAAATTTAAACAATTCAGAATCTGGCTCAGTGTATAATGCTTACTTATCACTCATACTGACAAAAGGTTAAATTCTATCTGTTCTATTCTACTCTTCTAATGTTCTAACATACTCCTGATAATCTATTATTTCCAGAGCCTTGGAGGAAATCACTTAGTGGGGGTAAAGGGGTGAGTATTTCTACTATACTCTACCAGAGCTTACAAAGAGCAAAATCACATGGGTGAGGAGACTGAAAATATTCCTATTCTTGGTCACTGATCTTTATTGGTGACTGAGGAAGAAAAGCAGGAAAGGAAGTATGCATCTCACCAGGGTGACTAAGTGGGAAGTAATGGACTGGTACAGACTGGTGTAAGTCATTGTGCTTCATTTTCTAATGGCTTAGATCACTGACATTCCATTTGGGAACACTGGATTTCTCAAGTTTTTCTCATCTTTGGGAGCATTTCCCCTGCCCTAAGGAAAACTCCTACCAAAAATATGAGCACACTTTAGTAAGCAAATGCAAGCCTACTTAAACTCTTAGTGTAGAAGTGAGCAGACCAATGGCACTTCTCCACTTTTTTCTCTTACTTCACCAGCAGGTAACAGTATGACTCTCTGAACAGCACTCATGGTAATTTGCCAGACAGTCATAATGATCAAGCTGCCAATACAAAAAAAAACAGCAGATACCATGTGTGGAACACTGTAAGACATTCTGCAAAACCATTAAAATACACTGAGTACAGTCCCTACCTTAGCTTACAAAGTCTGCACTCATAGGTAGAGTCATGTATGTCAGCATTTGGTCTGCTATTGTTTTTAGATAATGAAGATGAAGAATAATGCACCAAAAGAGGAGTCAGGGACTCTGGGAAACCCTCCCAGCACTGCTACTGGCACTAAGCAGATACAATGAGCTCGTGCGTGATACGAACGTCAGTAACTTCCTGCTGAGCCAGGATCACCGAATGCAGCAACTTCTTCAGCCTTTTCCATGCTTTCATCACATTCGCCCCATTAACCAACCACACATACATGTACATACTTTGACTGATGGAGGTGGTACACTCAGAATCATTTCTCAGAAGCTTGTGAGTCCCAGGGACAATAAGTATAAAACCTCAGCTCTATCAGAAAGGTTTTCTATTTGCAAAATATCAAGGGGTTACAGTGGCTTCAATTTATTCTGTTCTACTGGAAGACTGAATTCAATAATGGGATGGTCCTGTCCCACTGATATTTGTTTAGTAGGAAAATCGGAAGAGGAAAAAGTAACAAAAGAGGAATATCATATCATGCATAACAAATCTCACATCAAATAGTTTTTTTCAGTGAAACACAACACTGAGACAAAATGTAAAATAAGCTTCAAGCAGCAAATCTGCAAACACCAAATATGGGAGTTTTGCCAAAGTAAACCATTCAAGTTGTTCAACAAGACTGAATACTATTTTTGAGACCTAGACTAACGTGCCAGCTCAAAACGAGTTGTACATGTGGATGGGTATATGCATAGATACATGTGCATATATAATACTATATATTAAACATTAGTTATTAGAAAGTTAAATAACAACTTATTTCATTCCCTATGGACTCGTTCTTAATCTCTTCTTTAGCAGAAACCACCAATACTTCCAGAAACACTAAATGACAATTTACTTACCTTTTTATAAAATTAAATATTCATTTAACTGCAGTTTTTGAGGATTACTTAGGTGAGCCAAAAAAAAATTTCTTAGTGCCAATTTAAATACAAATCTCAGCCATAATTAAGGATATACTGTCAGGGTGAGAAAACCTGTGTTTTGAAAGGCTATTTTTTCTTTTGAGGTTTGTCCTATTCTTACAAATGCTAAAGGTGTCACACTAATCAGTCATTAATCAGATGCTCACGAAGCCCTAATGTGTGGAAATATAGTCTTATAAAGACTATGTTTAAATTAGTGTTTGCGGATGATAACATCGTAATAACTTTAAGTTTCATGAAAAGGCTCAGAAGTTCGATTACAAAGATGTAAGCACTTCACTACTCCCTAAATGCCAACAGGCTCCTCATATTAGTTAGAATTCAGCACCTCAAACTGCACTCATTTAAAAGGTTGCAAGGAGGTCAGTATGCAGCCTAGTCATATGCTGAAACAACACAGCAGAGTGACTGAGTTTAGAAGTCTTAATTACAAATACATTTACCAAAAGAGATTCTATGTGTAAAGACGATACAGTGATTTGTGAATTAGAATCAATCATAATTTTCAGGAGATTCTTAGTGTCCTGAATGTCCTACAGAGTATTCATTTTTCCATCTGCTTGAAAAATGACAGCATTCTCATTATTCTGCCAAGGTTAACAGACCCCAAATTTGACTCTTAAACCTCAATGGATGTCTTTTTCCAATAGCCACTAATTCTCAATGGTGACATTTTTCCTAAAATTTTGTGCTGCAAGAATTTTCATAAAGTCAATTTATATACTCAAGCAACCTCTAAATCAAAGAACTAGTGTTATAATCATGAGACGAATTAGGAAACAACCTTAAAGATTCTTAAATGCTTCAAGAAGAATCTTAAATATGGATTAAAAAAAATTATTAATGATGAGCTTGAAACTTCAACTTGTAGTAAGATGAATGAAACTCTAAACGAAAATCATAACAAGGCCAGATAACATTTTTCAATTAAAAAAATTAAAGTAATGAATCAAGGACAATAAAGAATCCACAGAGGCTAAAAGCAGATGAATGAGGGACCTAGGAAATTAGTAAGCACTGAAGTCTGATATTATTTTTAGAGTGTGTGATAAAGCTTAGTAAGGTTGACACTACTCATCTGCACAGAGTATAGAAGAGAAGGAACAACACCTAGAAAGAGTTCAAATGGTTTATAGTAAATATTCACCAAAAGGTGGATGTAAATATTTATATCATCATTGCAACTGTTGAAAAATAAATTCACCACAGAGAAGAGGTCAGCGAGGAAACATGACTATCCTGACAGTGACAGTAGGTGAAAGGAGGCAGAGGGAGGGACCACATCTGAATATATCCGTCCTGAATTCCAAACACTAGAAGCCAAGAATTTAAAGCGATTCTGGGTACTAGTGCTCCCAAATGGATGGTAGGAAAACAAAGACACTGAAATATTCCCAAATAATACCCACAGAATTCTAAAGAACATAGCTTAGGAAAACAAGGACTCATAGGGCACTGTGAATAGACTGTGAGATGCAGAAACAACAGAATCAAGTCTTAAAAGATGTTACATATTAGAATGTTAAAACCGAGAATGTAAAAAAAAACAGTTTCATATGTTAAATAAATCAAAAGAAATACTTTAAGAACAAAGGAAAGAAGCCGTAAAATGATAAAGCTAGTCAGAGAACAAAGGAAAAAATTTAATTGAAATTAAAAATAGGAAGAATATCTAATAGTATATAATAGACATTGATGAAGAAAAATTCATGAAATGGAAATAGACTTGAAGAAACAATCTAGATGCATCCCTTAGAAATTAAGAGGCACAAAGTATAAGAATACATGATTAAAGATTCATGTAAGACAGAGGTAAATGGCCCAACATGTATCTATGTAGTCAAATCTTTAGAAATAATAATGAGGACAAAATATTTGAAGAAATAACTGCTGAAAGTTTTCCAGATTTAGTGAAAGTTCTCAACACTCCCAACAAATCTCAAACAGGATAAATTTGAAAGACAAAACCAAAACCCAACATCTCTATATATCATAATGAAACTTCAGAAGAACAAAGGAAAGAATTTTAAAACAGCGAGAGGAAAACAGATAAGCTACAGAGGCTGTAAATACACTAACAGCTGATGTCTGGGCAGCAACCTAAGAAGCCAAAACACAGGGGAAGGGTTTTTTTTCAATGTGCTGAAAGTGACTGTCAATTTACAACACTATACATACTGAAACTAATTTCTAAAGGTAAACATGGAAGAGACTTAATAACAGTAACAAAAACAGAATATTTACTATTTAAGACTTTATTAACTTGGCATGTTATATAGTTTTTCATGAACCTAGGCGAGCTAACTCTGAATTTTTTATAGGGAGTCATAAAGCATATAATAAACAAACCCCTGGAGAAAAACAACCAGACAGGACCGCCCTACCAATGAGCCTGGCCTATTAAATACTCTAACTTTTCCCACCATCCTGTCCATCTCAGTCCTTTGCTTTAATGTTTCTTCTATTCTGTAAGGGGTGACTAGGATGCATCACCTTTTAGCATACCATATAACTTACTAATTTAACATTTATTGTATCTGTGTGCCTCCCTGTATTGGAATATATGCCCTCAGGTCAAAATCGTTGTTTTGTTCACTGAGTTTTCTCAAACAACTAGAAAAGTGCCTGCCACCTAATAGGCATTTAATAAGTGTGTTGAATGAATGGATAAAATAAGAATTCTAAATCTGTAGACAAATTGGCCAATGAGTCAAACACAGAGTTGAGAAACAGACCCATATTGTTCATAATATATTTGAACACTGAAGAAAGGTAGATTTTCATTAAACTGGTCCCATGTTAACTAGTTGTCCAAATGGGAAAACATGAAGTTAGAGCTCTACTTCACATATCAAAAATTTCAAATGGATTAAAGATTTTACTTAATATATTTAACACATTGAGATAAAAGATTTCTTAACAGTATTTAAAAAATAACTCGAGTAAAAAGTGACAAATTCAACTATATTAAAATTAAGACATTTCCTTATCAAAAGAGAACAGTAAAAATAAGAAGTCTCTAAAAGGAAGAGGACATTTGCAACAATGACAAGGTATTAACATTCATGACATAGGGGGAAAAATTATGAATTATTAAGAAAAATCTTAGGATTTTTCCTTTCTTAGGAAAGGAAAAATGTGCAAGAGTCATAAATGCATCTCATAGAAGAATCAGAAATGACTCATTAACACATGAAAATGTGTAACCTCACTGAAAAGTCAAAGAATATAAAAATTAAACTATTATGAGATACAATTTCATACCCACTGGCATGGCAAAATTAAGAAATTGGACCAGTGTTATTACAAAGGAACAGGAACTCTTATCCAGCTAGTGAGAGTGTATATTGGTTTTGGAAATAGCTTGATAATATCAATGAAAGTTAAGCACACACCCAAAAGCCATGCGATTCCATTGCTAGAAAGAATCTAGCATGTGAGGACCTAGAGACATGAATAGCAATCTTCATGTAGCACCATTCATGATAATGACAGAGAAAATAACCAAAATGTCTATATACTGTAAAATAAATGAAGAAATCAATTTGGATGTATTCCTACAATTAAATGTTATATAGCAGCTGAGGTGAAATCAATTCACTGGGTTGTAATCAAGTTTTTTTTTTTTAGATAAAGTAGGATGGACTAAAAAATTCAACAGTGCTTAATTTTAGGAAAATACAAGTATTGTTTTATGAAACTTTAGTTTCAATTCTGCCAGTGTGTGTGTGTTTTGTGTGTGTGTTTGAAAGCCATTGCTCTATTATAGCGAAAATGAATGATTAATATTACCCTTATCAACATGAATGAAAACCATGTCATAATGTGAGATAAGCAAATTACAGAAAAACACATATTATAAATTTCATCATGAACCAAATATCTATATAAATAGTATATTTCTTATGGATATATAAATATGTGGTAATTATTTCTTAATCTATGTAGTAACTATCTAGGCTTATTTTACTATCGAAATTGCCCACATATGTTTATATATAGTCTTAGGTACATATGTTTCACAATGGCATTAGCAAACTTAAAATATGAGTATTTTAAAATGTGAAATACATTTGACAAGCAGGGAATGAGCCCACTGGGCATATCTCTAATGCCCTCATCATGTCTCCAGGAAGAGAAGGTGAGTTGTAGGTGTAGAGACACCAGGCGTATTCTCTGTGGTTCAGGAAATGCATTTCAGGCACCCAGAATCCCCTGGTATAAGAATTACTTCTTCTCAACAAGGAGATAATATATTCATCCAGAGAAAAATAGGAAACACTGGGATAAGAAACATTATCTGGACTATAAACCCTGAGTATTAATTTTAACTACTGTCTAATATTCTATACTATGACCATCATATATTTAAATTTTCTCATTGATAACCATCAATGCTTATTGTTATTTTTGTTTGTTTGATTTTTAGCCATAACAATCTTGCAGGGTACATAGCTGTGTATTTCTCTAGGATAATGCCTAGGATTTAAACACTAGATCAAAAATTATGCATATTTTTGATTTTGAAAGCTACTCCCTAACTGCTATTCCAAATATCTTCATCATTTTTCACTCCTACCATCTGTAAAGGACAGAAACTGTTTCCCCACATCGGTGTGAGAAAGCCAACATTGGATATTATCAATCCTTCTCAATTTTTCCAATCTTCAGAAAGCACTTTGTTTTAATTTTCAATTTCCAGATAAATGGTGAAAATGAGCATTTTTCATGTGATCATTCCTTCTATTAATTTTCAATTCAAAACTTTTCTTTTTGTTTTATTCATTTTAATTTTGATTTATAAGAACTTCTTTAATATTTTAGATATTAATCCTTTGACTGTTAAATATGTTACCAGATATTCTTTGCCAATCTGTCTCTTGTCTTTTCATTCTGTGTGGTTTTTTACCACATACCTGTTTTCCACTTTTATATAGGCTTACATGTCAAACCTTTCTATAGAGGAGAAGGATGACAAAAATCTCAAAAACATTTTTCAGATCAATTATTATTACAAATAATTTGGAAAAAACAGAGTTTTTTTAAATAGTAAATCTCACTAATGAGTTTGAGATTGATGTGTTATTGTGAAGATTACAGTTTTTACACTAAATAAAATCAGCTGAAATCAGAATCTATTCACTTCTAACGTATATAAAAGCAAAGGAGTCTATTCTAGGTTGTCAGAATTGAAAGGAATCAGCCATACTCTAATATTTCACAAAAGAGTCAATCACATTTGATGCATGTGTGCCATCCTGAAAACCCATTTTTCATATATTATAGAACACAAACAAGTACCACCAAGGGTGTAAAAATATATTTTACTGCTATCTGTTACATACCTAACAATGTAATTTTTAGCCTCCAAGCACAATCTGTACACTATGTATTTCCAGTTGGTATTTTGATTTCTATAATAAAGTTTATTATAAAAAATTTCTGTAAGCAGAGTGAAAAATAACAAATTATACCTTTTAAAGTTAAGATTTTCCACATGAAGAAGTTGTTCAAAATAGGAAGTTAAATCCTGAATTATAAGAATATACAGTGTTACATAAAGTATCTTATTTTTTTGTTTTTTTATTTTTTGCATTCTTTTTTAAATTTTGGTATCATTAATGCACAATCACTTGAACATTATGGTTACTAGACCCCCTATTATCAAGTCCCCCCCCCCCACCCCCCCACAGTCACTGTCCAACAGCGTAGTAAGATGCTATAGAGTCATTACTTGTCTTCTCTATAAATACTGCCTTTCCCGGGTCCCCCGCCACTGCATTACGTGTGCTTATCGTAATGCCCCTTTTTCCACCTTATTCCTCCCTTCCCACCCATCCTCCCCAGTCCCTTTCCCTTTGGTAACTGTTAGTCCATTCTTGGGTTCTGTGAGTCTGCTGTTGTTTTGTTCCTTCAGTTTTTCCTTTGTTCTTATACTCCACAGATGAGTGAAATCATTTGATACTTGTCCTTCTCCGCCTGGCTTATTTCACTGAGCATAATACCCTCTAGCTCCATCCGTGTTGTTGCAAATGGTAGGATTTGTTTTCTTCTTATGGCTGAATGATATTCCATTGTGTATATATACCACATCTTCTTTATCCATTCATCTACTGATGGACACTTGGGTTGCTTCCATTTCTTGGCTATTGCAAATAGTGCTGCGATAAACATAGTGGTGCATATGTCTTTTTCAAACTGGGCTGCTGCAGTCTTAGGGTAAATTCCTAGGAGTGGAATTCCTGGGTCAAATGGTATTTCTATTTTGAGTTTTTTGAGGAACCTCCAAACTGCTTTCCACACTGGTTGAACTATATAAAGTATTTTAATCTTCATACTTCCCTTGAAGTTGGCAAGAAGAAATCTTAGAATAATGAGTGGTGGCTATGTGTGCTTTTTATGGCTTCCAGTTTATTCCCTTTGAGGGTAACATTAACACCTGTCAGATTATACTCTTTTACGTTCTCCCAAATTGACTTTCAACTCAACACATGCTTCTATTTTCAACCCTCCTTTAGCTATAGGTAATCCTTAACATGCAAGATACATTTTCCTATTTCAAGATGTGTCCTCTGTTCAAGTTTGTAACTTGAAAATCTTTCATCTTTTTCTCTCTCAATAATTTGACCTAGTGTCACCTAGTGGGGAGAAGATGGGGTAAGAAAGGTTGGGATAAGAGTTCAAATAGTAATAAAATCACATATAAAAACATAAAAACATAACTTTGTCGTATTTTAAAATATACCTAGTAGAGTAAATCAATAATGAAAATTAAGTTTGAAATAAAATGGAACATACAACATCCTTGAGCTAAAAAGGAGAAGTTTATATTTAAGTAGAAGTTATATTTTATCATTTCTCCAATAAATACTGACTGATTCCTTTATACACATGGCACTACACAGGGCTACTTGTATGGTGTAGGAAATCTATCACACACAGCAGCCCCACCATCAAGATGCTCACACGGTATTGCCAGATTTTTACTTTAATTTGGGATTATTAATAACACAGATGACTAAAATTACATCTTAGGTAAGAATATTCTATATTTCATAAAGCTGAATTTCCACATAAACTATTTTCACAAATTAAAAAATAAATTTAGCGTTTTCAACTAGTACTGATAATCAACTTTAAATGGTTATAATCCACAGCATGGAATCAATCTCATGTTGTTGTTTTTTTCCTGTAACTCTTTTACTTGTGGTGATACTAAAATTATTTACCTTCTAAACATGGATAAATGAGTAACTTAAGAATTATTAAGTGACTTTTTTTACAGAATTGTTACATATTTCCGATATCAGTTGGATAAAAATAAACACAATGGCAATGAGTGGACACATTCCAAAGATAACAATCTTCTTTGGGACAGGTTCACTTGAGATTAGGTGAGAAAACGTCTGTATTGTTCTTAGCATAATTCAAGGCCAACTAGTTGTTTCTCACTCAAGTGGTTTTGATATCCTCTCCACTAACTTGCTAAAACCATTTGACAGAGTTTCAGCTCTTTCATCATACTGCACCTTATCATTACCCAAACACTAAATTGCTATTAAAAAATTAGTGTTGCTTGAAAACTATCAGGTCAGGGCATAATTTTAGACATCAATGGTATAAAAATACAAGCAACCTTGAGAGCTTCTGAATAATGTATGAGAACCAAAAAGAAAAGGAAATAAAGACTCTTTGGGAACAAGCATAAAAATATGTTTTGATGCAAAGAGATGAGGCTTTGGAGCCCTGTCAAGGCAACTGTGTCCCTGGTGTTAAACTTTGGACAATTTAGGAAACCAAACTGTGCATGCTATTTTGTACCATGGAAATACCTCTACTTACCTCACAAGGTTGGATGGAAGACTGAATGTAAAGACCTAGCCTAGTATCTAGAAATTAATAAGTGGTAATTCCTTCTCTATCCAACTGGGAAGCTAACTGCCAAACTTTTGGCCAAGGATTGCCTCGTTTTTTTCTCTCCAGGCTTCTGTTGGTAGAGTGATTCTCAAAGTGTGGCAGCAATGGCATAGATCCCCTGGGAACTTGTCAGAAATGTTAGCTTAGACCCACTGAACGAAAGACTGCAGGGGGTGCCCAGAACCTGGTGCTAGTAATACATAAGGATCCCATGGGATTCCGGCGCACCTTTCACTTTGAGAGTCACTTCTATAATGGCTCTGAAACTGATAAAAATGTTGACAAGTCTAGTAAAATTACCTACTCTCCCTTATTCCAGCACATTTCCTAATGACATAGCTTCCTCTCAAGGAATTCAAAGATTCTGAGGTAGCACAAGTCAGTGAATCAGCTCTGGAGAAATTAGGAAAGCTGCATATAGTCCAGTATAATTTTTTTCATCAGGAGTCAGGTTTAAACACAGATTTTAAAAATGTTTTAAAGTTTAAAAAAAATACATTATTTCAAAATCACTTTTTTTCCAGCACATTTGCTCAGAAATCTCAACCAGCTATAACAGAAACCATTCTCCTGCTCCAAGGAGTTTTTAAAGCATAAATTTAAGTTGGAAAATCCCTCTTAATTTTTCAGACTCATTTTTAAAAATTATTTGATTCTCCCCTTCCATTTCTTAGAAATATGTTTTATTCTTTTCTGACACTGATCCTTCATCATATATAATAACTCTTCTCACCAGATGCTGGTGTGAAGAAGCATCTGGATATCACTTCTCTGTTAAGACTTTTATTTAATCCTCCTCATTTAAGAAAACATTATTCTTTAGGAAAATGAAAAAAATCCAAGACTACCATAGCTCTACAGCATATAAATTCTGTATAATCATTTTTCTCCCTCCCACTAATACCCACCCATGACACCATGCTGGTGTCAACTTATCTAATATTTAGTAGCCACCTGGGAGTTTTACATCACCTCATTTTAGATGCTAGAGAGATTAGAAAAGGGCTTGTAAGATTGCTGCTTTGAAAGGTAACTACCATCAAGCACACACACACACAGACACATAGACACACATACACACACACACACTCAATATCCTTCTATATGCTCAATCCTGAGATAAGAAACCTAAATAACAGGAAAATTTTAAGTTTTTCAAATAATTTTTAGTATGAGAATTATTCAGATATTCAGTTTTCTATGGGGCAGCTGAACCTTCTGGAATATTACCAATCTGAATTGTGTTACTCATTTAAGCTAATCTAAATTCAGTTTGCTATTTCACATATTTTCTAACTAGCTATGATGTTAAAATTTTTTCTAATTTTTTTTCAATGTTTTCTAATACCCAGTAATTTTGCAATAGTACCAGTTCTCTCAGTGTGGGCCAGTGCCTTCCATTGGGTTCCCTCCTCAAGAATACCCCTGAGGCTATAATTTTCCATTCTGCTCTGTTTGGGAGCTTTCAAGGACTAATATCCTCTCCACCAGATTTACCCTATTACACAAAATGGAAAAAGCCCTACCAAGCAGAAATGAAAAATAAGAAGAAAGGTAGAAAACCGCAACTTTAACCTAATGACACAGAGGTGCCCGAGCAAGCCACCTTGTGCTGTCTTCAAGGTCCTGGTCATGGGCAACATGTAACTGACTCAAAACATACACTATCTGGAATAAAATAATGTAAGATTAAGTTCTACTAGTTATTGTGGTTAGAGGGGACAAACTGCCTCAGAAAATACACAATTATGTTCCCCTACTGTATTCAACATTGTCAAGTTATTCCAACTCTATTTGGAGTTGAAAGCTTTTTTCTAAAGACAATAGCAAAAATAAAAAATAGAAAATAAAGAAAGCAAATTTAGCTATTTTTCTTCACTTTTTTTTTCATGCAAAGGGGATGAGTATGCATGGGGACCACAAAGAAGAATGTGCCAACGGCAATTACAGGATATATGCCAGTAAGTATTCATTTTGTAGGAAAAGAGTGAAAGTTGGGTATAGAGACATTTCCCATTTTCTACATATTTCATGGAGAAAAAAATGGTTTTAGAGTAGAATTTTTCATTAGGAAAGAGTTTTCCTATAGGATTGTGAAGGTCACAAAATTATTTCTCCAGAGCTATCACAGAAAACTTAAATTTAGAAATGCTTCTACATCTTTAAAACTTTGACCCTTTAATTTGTGAGCCTTAAATTTTTATTCAACTCTATTCTATATGTGATTTAAAGTGCTGGTACTGAGTGACTTCACATAGGCTACTACATGCTTTTTGTTAATAGTAAATTGTATTATTCGTATGATTGTTTAAGTTCTGATGGAGAAAAGGTAGTGCATTTCTTATACATTCACTCACCAAATGTGTGTGTGTGGAGAGGGTGAAGAGAACTACACAGTCACAGTGAAAAGGAATTCCTCTTTTTAAAAAAATACATTAATATACTTTGTAAGTGACATTAAAATATTTGTTAAGTGAGACAGGTCTCTTTATACACCAAAACCATGAGAAACCCAGCATTACAGACAATTACAGCTTTTTATTCAAGTTTACAACTTCAACTCAAAAATCTCTTTTCAAAGTATTGTCCTGAGCAAAACAGTTGCTCCTTATGAAGAATTTGGTTGCCAGTTCTTAGTATCATCTTTCTGCCTTTTGATGATACTAAATTTATTTCCCTACTTTTTTCCTTAACCGTGAGTGTAAGCATGCTGAATTGCCCCCAACATGTAAAATATTTTTTAAAAATTAAAAAATAAGGAGGCATCAGAGAAATGGAGAGAGTTAACGATGCAGGGGAACTGCCAGGGTGAGAGGGGAAGAAAGAGGAAAACAAATCACCCCCTTGCTCTAAAGAATACAAGAGAGTCAGGGATTTAGATGGCATAGTCACGTCAAATTAAAGCAGGGAGTACATGCAAGAAGCCGCCACAGAGCTGCGGACAAGCTCAAGATAAAATATTTCTAAAAGAAAAGGGAAAATATGAGAGTTACTCAACAGGAAGTCTGAGTTTATTGAGGTACACATTTTATAATAGGGGTTTGCCTAAAACTAGGTAACTGGAAATAGACTACTTTCTCTGTTTCACAAAGTATTTATGTCACAGAGAAAGTATAACTGACATGATGATGGGCTCTGTGCCTTGTTATCACAGTTGACCTGGACCATGGAACGTTACACTGCTA
This sequence comes from Phataginus tricuspis, assembly GCA_029783875.1. Lineage (NCBI taxonomy): Eukaryota > Metazoa > Chordata > Mammalia > Pholidota > Manidae > Phataginus > Phataginus tricuspis. The sequence goes on from JAQQAC010000477.1 coordinate 32,626,412, forward strand.
TATAAAAGCATCAGACTTGGTACTCTGCAAAGCAGTAATGAGATAAACAGAAAGACTCACATTATAGGACCCGAAGCCCCAAGTTCACCAAAGCGAAATAACTCAAACAGGGCTGGACCTAGGAAGCCCAGTGCCTTCCTCACAATTAAAGGCTAAGTGGAGCCCAGCTGAGAAAAGTTACAATCTGGCAAAAATCAACTACAAAATTAACACTGTGCTACTATGTGGCACACCTAATGGTAAATACCATATAACTTTAATTTTATGATTAAAACATTCTTTCCTCAAATTATGATAATATAGGTGGATACTCCAGAACCATCTCATACAGGTTTTTCTCAGTAGACCAAGGCAGGTTGTTGCATGTCTTGAACCTTAGTTCTTTGTCAGGAATGTTGTGTGCCCTTCCGTTTGCTTCTTAGGGGACAAATTTCTATTTGAATCAGAACCTGATTTAACTATGGCCTGCTATGGAAAGGCTCTTCTTGCTTGGCACTAAGTTAGTTCTTAGGATCTTACTGTTTTCATAGCCCCTTGTCAACCAGTCTTCAGTGGTACTCTTACTTCATTTACCTGCATACATACCTGCCTCTCTCCTATTACACAATTAGCTCCTCGATAAGGTTAGCATCATCCTCGTGGCAGCCCCTATGCCTAGAGCACTGTGCTTTGTTGAATGAACCAATTTGGAAGTGGGGTGTTGGGAGTAACCCTTAGAGAGAAAGAGTAGGTAGGACAAATGGTGTTCTTCTAATATGTGATGGTTCATCCCATAAAAGAAGAAACAGCCTTCCTCGTATTCCAGAGAGCAAAAATTCAAGGGAAGCAGAGATCAGACAAAACTTTCTCAATGATGAGAACAGCCCAGCTAAAGGACGATCTTTCCTTCAGAGCAGAGAGCCTGTCACCAGAGGGGAGTCAGCAGGGCAGGGCCTCTATCACTAAACCAAAGTCATTACCTATAAAGCTGAATTGTACATATTTTCCAAAGGGTATAATACTACCCCCTTTGGATCAGAAAAAAATAAACATTTAAAAATTTCAGACCCTTTAAGTCAATGAAACCAAATTCAGTTATTAAAAGATGTTAACTTAAACATACTAACCTCTAACATGTTAATTTCTAGATTTTACAAAGATGAGATAACTTGTAAAAGTTTACACTGAACTCTTTATTCACAATCTTACAAATACATAAGTGGAAAGGCTTACATTCTTACATAACCTTACTAATCATGCAAATTTACTGGGTAACTTCATTTTTGTCACTGGAATGTAGGTTACACTGTGATAATTCATATAAAAGTATACCACATCAGAGGGTCCAATCATATACCAGCGGGTGTTAATTAAATGCCTCATGTTGTTGAGGGTGAAACATCCAACTGGGCACCAAATGTGTGATTTAAAAGCAAGGGAGAGACACTGTTGCAGTAGAGTCCTTTAATTTTAACGTGAAATTTTTTGTTAAGTCTTCTAGTTTTATATAGCAGTAAAAATTCACTTTCACAAGAGTGTTGCAATCCACAAAGTATGTGATCATTTAGAAAGTCTCTAAAATAAAAACCATATGGGGACAAAAGATCCAAGATCACATCTCCCAGAAATAACCAGTGTAAGCATTGTATTTTCTTCACATATGTTTTTATACACACATCCACATACTCTCAGAGATACGCACTTACACACACATACCATATTTTTGTTCTCTGGTGTAATTTAAAGATATTTTAAAGACATACATAATTTTATCTATTCTATATAGTTCTTAAGTTATGTTTAAAATACCGTTTGTATATTTAATATTTCTGATTAACTTGCTTCATTTCAGAGACACAAAGTTCTAATTTCTGAGATGCAAAATAATCTGCTCTAAAACATAATAATACCACCCATTCTATCTCCCTTGATAAATAAAATAGTAGGTAAATACTTATTTATCTCATACAATCCCAAGACCTCCTTTCATTGGTCAATGGAAGAAAACCATAAAAAAATAATTAATAAAAATAATTGTAATTTTAATTAGTAAGGTTAATAAAACTGAATTTATAAAATATTATAAGTGAAGCTAATAAATTTTCATGTTAAAAACTAATTTCAAAATACATTAAGAAATAAAAGTATTTTACCTCATTATCAGATGTTCTGATAATCATTAAGATTTGTTTTATTACTGGATCAGTACGTGGAATATTTTATTCCAAAACTGAACTTCTTGCTTATTCCTTGGATCGATAAATCTCCTTTTCCCAACTATCATAACTGCTTTCCCAACACAAGAAGAAGGGGAAGTAGGGGAGACGGAAGGGGCAAAAATACATGTTTCATACCTGCATTAGGCCACTTTCTGCACCAAAAAAAAGTGTCTTTATATGTATATTCTCAACCAAGTGGGATGTAAGTTTGTCCAGAGCCAGGGAGAGAGTGTAAATCCACCATCTGCACAAAGTGTATCATTTTATATAACTAACTCCAAAGACAAATATATACCTAACTCCAAATAGCTCATTTTAGTATTGCATCCAGTTCTTCAAGAGCTTTCCTATAATTATATTACTTGATTCATGCAAGGATACTGCAGGATACCCTTTCATAGATAAAGTCACCCTTGGTGAGGTTAAGTGACTTTTCCCAGATCTAATGCATAAGGTATATACCCAGGTGCTCTAGCTCTAAACCTAGTGCTTTTTCAACCACATCACACTACTGCAATCAACAGACACTTAGAATCAGGCCTGAAGACAATTACTCATCAATTCATGAAATGCAGGTGTCTCTTTCAGCCCATGCTGACACAGTAAAAGTGATTTGATCACTTCTGGTTTAATAACACTCTGCTGCTGAACTGGGGGAGGAGAGGAGGAGTACGAGAAATTTCCTCTTTCCTTGCTTTTTAAACTGTCTCTCTTATTTTCCTTTTTCCAGCTCCAGTCTATTAATTCTCAGAATGCCTCTCCATTGCGTAATGGAATTCCTTTTAATGAACTTCTTTGATCTCCTAATGAAGATACTAATTAATAAACATAACTGCTACAAAAAATTTTTTTAGAATTTGTGCTTATGCTTTAATAATGGCTACATACATATATATACCAATTATTATTTGAATTTTAAACTCTTAACACCTGCTCTCTCTGTCCAAACACAAGTAAAAATTTATTTATTGAGTTCCTATTCTGTGCTGGTGAGACTACAGCACAAAATTGATGTATTTGCTCATGAAGATGACACCAGTTGAGGAAACAGGTAAAGCAAATACAAATAAATATATAAAAAATAAGATCTACCACGAAGCACAAACAAGGTTAAGTTTTGAGAGTAGAGACACTTGATTTAGTTCAAAAGATCAGGAGAGAGAGGAGTCTTTCCTGAGGAGATAATACTTCATATGACAGCAGAAGGATGTTCCCACTAGGTGAAGAGTGGGGACTGGGTTGAAGTAGGTGGAACATTCTGGGTGTGTGAGTTTGCTGAGATGGAAGAAGCTAAAGAGGCTTCTATGGCTGCAGCCCGGAAGAGCGGTGGAGAGGAATTTGGAGAGGTAGGTGGGGCCAGGACACAGACCTATGGGCCATGTTAAAGATCCTAGATTTTATTTCAAATAAATGTAAGGCATTTAAAGTGCTTAAACGCAGAGAGGACATGAGCCAGTGTACGTCTTTGGTTAAACTAAACCACCACCAATCAAGTCTTTGCTCAAAGCTCAAACTCTGCCATTAAAGTAGCCAAGTACCATGGTGCTACTCATCTTTTGGTCTATCCCCCAACTTTGGGAGAAAAAAGGAGGGTTATCTCAAATCGAAACGAGCTATACCATTTAAAGATGCCAGTGAATAGCAAGTTATTTTTATGCTGAATACTTGGACTCTTCAAGATTTATACAACAGGGTGTCCATTTATGCGATCATGAAATGGCTGGTGATCCAACTATAATAGGGCGTGCGATTTGCAGTCACCATTTTTCATGGTAAATGAAAGCATTGTTAAGTAACGAACTAGAGTGTGAGGGTATTTTCAGGGCTTATAAATCTTCTACTGTAAGTTTAATTGCCTGCTTAGAACCACACTTTCTCTTTTATCACAGTAATAATGCTATCTTACATCTGTAGAGCTCTTCCGTTTCAAAGTATATCAGTTCTTAATGACAGAGACACCAGTTGCTCATTTTCCAGTTTCCCTTAATAGTGCCCAGCATACTTGCTATATAAGAGGTGTTTTATTTTTTAAATACAACTAGTAACTATCAATTGAAGATGTCACTGAAAAGGAAATGCACTACCATCAAAACTTTTTCTCGACCACAGATGCTGGTGTCGCAGCCCCATCTGAGACCTGGCGTGGTCCCACACAGCTCGAACCCAGTGCGCTCTCCACAACCTAGCACCCACTTACTTCTTCAGGTTACTCTCACCTCATGTCCCCACCAGTCTTCTCCAACCTGTACTGCACCTGTCCACACACAGTGTTCCCCGGTATGGTATGAAGTGCCGCACATCTATGCTTTTGGTGTAGCTGTTCTTTCAGTTGGACGTGTCCATTCTCCCCTTCTATGAAATTCAACATGAAGGCAGTACACACTGACAGAGTTGTGCCATGAGATGATTCAATATTCCCTCACTTGCCCATATTGTTTAATTACATAAACTGATTTCTTTCCCATGCACAAAAAAAAGGCTACCACAGAATGAATTCTAAACACAAAAGTAAGCGTGACACACTAAAATCTTATGGAAGTACAACTTAAAAAGAATCATCTAGATGATCCAGAATATAATTATTCATTTTAAAAGTCATTAAGATGGTGATGGGACACTCCATTTGTAGCCCTCCAATTTAATATCTACCTATAATCAGGTGTCCATGGACCAGTGTGACAAATCTTATTCAATACAATTTATTTCTGTTGCAGAAAAAAATTTCTGAAAGCTTCTTTGAGAAAATCCATATAACCTCTGGGGTGAGGCCCCAAGCACGGGACTGGATAGGTCCCATCAGTATAAAGTAGGAACTACACAATAAGCCACCACAGAGAGAAGGCTTTTTGTCTGAAGGGCAATACATTTTTTAGTTGCCAAATATGTACAAAAATAAGCAAAGTAAATGCAGTAGATTTGGTTTGGGAGTGAAAAAAATCCTGTTTCCTTCTAACTGCGTTCTTTTTTATCTTTGGCACATCACCATTTTCTTCTTGTTTCGTATTCCAGACTTTATTTTAATATTTCTGCTTTGTAATGCTTAAATAAGAGCAGTGTTATTTCTGCACACAAGTTATAAAAACAATGAAATGTCTTTAAAGTAGCTTCTAATTAAGATGTGGATTGAGTCTGAACAAGTTTTTATACAAATGGTGATATTTAAAGAACATTGCCCTCATTTTTGGATGTGGTAATAAGAAACTGTACTTCTTTTCCAATTACTTGTAATGGCCACCCAGGTCACCTTTCAAATGCTTTTGATCTCAGTAACACAGCTGAAAGAGTAAAATTACATCTCCCTTTGAAGTTCAGCTTCCTACTCTTAATTTTTCTACTCACAGCAAAGTTCAAGTAAAAATTTTAAATTACATAGCATCTAAGAAACAAAGCTAGTAGGCTAAATTTGGTAAATGAAGGAGAGTTCAGAAAACATAAATTGGTTACCTTGAGGGCTGAAGCTTATTATTTCTTCAATTAATAATATAAATGGCTAAGTATAAGCATTCAATTTACTGTTATTTAAGTAATAAAAATAGTTACTTTTAAAATAATATTGGTGTATTCCAGCAAGGATACCTAAAATTAAATTCCTTATTCTAAGCTCCATTTGCTGACCAAATCCACATTAGGGAATACAGTTCACAATATAACAGACACCTAACAGGAGAGCAGTTGTCCAGAAGTGCTCCCCTCCCTTCTCTCTAGGTACAGAGGATGGAAGGCCTCTAGGCCTCCGGTGCCCTGGAGATTAGGACAGGAAGTCATTCTCAGTTGAGCAGCCATCATGGGAACACTGGCTTCATTTTCCATTTCAAAGAGACAGTGGTGAGAAACTGATCCATCCTTTAGAAGGAAATGAACTTGGTCTACGTGGTCTTGTAATGCTCATTAGTCTGAATCCTCAAATAACATTAGCAGGGTTCAAACCCTGGTTCATTAAAATAGTTTCTTAGAAAAGTCCTAACCCTAGATCATTTCAGAACATTGCTGGCATCAGCCCTGAAAACAAGGCATTGCACAAACAACCCTCAGCATCCACTCCTGAAAGCTGCTGCTCTGCCGGGGGAGCCCTTACACTTTGGCCTGAATCTCACTGGGCTTCTGGAAGGAGCTCTGGACAGTCTAGTTTATCCAAGGATCCTTCTCACATCTCATTTATTTACTAACACCTTAAAGACCACCTATCATGCAATGAGTTTCAGGAAAAGCAAATACTAATGAAATGAAAACATGCAATTCCCTGCATCCCCCTAGACCTTACTGACTGGGTTAGAGAGACAAACACCAGACTGGAACTCTGAAAATCCAAACTGGAGTCCCAGTCACACCTGCAAGAGGAAGAATGCTGATCATGTTGCCAGGCCTCAGGCTTCCCCTCTTACAACTGGGATACTACTACTTGATTTTAAGTATGAGATTAAATAACAAGAATAAATAAGTCCCTAGCACATAATAAATAGCCCTCCAGGAAATGTTGGTTGACTATGAACTTGTAGGAAATAGTTTACAATGGGATTTTTTCTGATTTTAACACTTCTTACATTGCCATAACATATAACCCACATCTTATCACCTCTCCTGATACATTAAAAAATGTCGCCAATAAGCAAAAGAATATAAGTAATTCACAGTTAGTTTTCAGGAAAAGGTGAGTCAGGATTTGCTTTATAGATAATACCCAACACAAAAGTTACAGGATTTAGTACTTTATACTATCAGGGAAAGACAGCCATAGCTTGAAGAGAAGGCTTTGAGCACAAGGGGGGAATGTGCTCTTATAAAAGGCCTAAACAGATGTTCTGTGAGGAAGTGAACCTGTGGGTCCAAATTTTTGAAGCTCTATTACCCATGATAGGGATTACTAATTTGACTGCAGGCATCAGAGAACCAGTAGCACTTGGGGCAAAGGAATAGCTAATATTAGCCTCAGCCAAGTGAGTTTGATCATAGTGTGTTAATAATATTGAAGAGAAGAAGGAAAGATTAATATTTTTGGATTAGAACTAAATAAATAGAAATAAAAGGAGGTAAAGGTATTTGGACATAAAGCAGAGAAATGATGTTTCTAAATGAAAAACTCTTCTTGGTTAGCCAGGAGCACAGGACAGGAACTTAAATGAAAGGAGATACTGGTATGACACTAATCAGGAGAGACAAAAGTGAAGTTTGCAGACACAAACAGCTCCCTGGATTATAATGCAGAAAATAGTTCTCAACTCTAGCCTATGCATCAGAATCACTTGCGGAGCTTTTAAAATGTGTCCATGCTTGGGGCCTCACCTGAGAGGTTGTGATCACAGTCAGGGTAGAGACTAGCCAGAGCAGAGAAAGAACAGAGGGCACAAACTGAGCCTCAGGGAACTCCCAGGACAAGGTTGGAAAGGGAGATTTCAAAAGGAAGCAAATTTTACAGAAGTAGAAGGAAAGCCAAGAAAATGTAATATGGCAGAATCCAAGGCAGGAGAAAACTTTCAGAAAAAACAGGTGGCAAAAATAGTAGCCAATTGCTGTTTAGAGGTCAATTATGATGCCTCTAAAACAATACCTGGCTCCTAGCAGGTGCTGAATAGATAAGTACTAACTGAGTGTGTGCTGGGAAAATGTTCTCGCTCCGGGGATTAGATGCACTACAGCTGAGGAATTCTACACTAGACCAATATTTTTATGGGTCAAAAGGCCTTCATAGGGTTGAACTGGCTAAGCTTGGGGCTGCAACCTCCCACTTCCTAAACTATTTCAAATATGATCAAAAAATGGCCCTCTGGTAGGGAAGAAAATATAACTGCATTCAAAGTGAAAAGAGAAATTCATTCATTCATTCAGCTCATAAGCTAACCAGTCAGTCAGTAAGTTGGATATTTATATATCCATTTTTCAATAGCTATTTACTACAGGGAATGAAGATAGTGCTTCAAAACTTAATCTTTAAGCCACATGATTTGCATTCATTTGCATATAATTTTAATCTTCAAAAATGTAGTAAAGCACATTTAATATGCATTTTTTGAAAACTTGGAATTCCTTTTGGCAGATTTTCAAGCAGAAGCATATTTTTATTGTGATCAGATTTTTTTTTTGCCTAATACCTACCACTGAACATCCACATGTCTCAACTTCACTAGAATTTAGTTTTGTTATCCTAAAAATGTCAGACTAATAGGTACTTTCAAAATTATCACATTAATGTCCTTAATGCAAATTTCAGCTTTGAAGTCATTCATTAACAAAGAGAAGGCCAGATCTCTTTAACTAAGCATGAACTACCTTCCTACTTCCATAACTATCACTGCCATTTTTACAGAAGTTTTAAAGGAAACCAATTAATATTTCCATGAAATACATGAATAGATCCTCGCCTCTGTCACCAGCTTTTTAAGTTCCCCTATGTATTGTAATTTCATACAATTCTACCACTATACCGCTTTGTAAAAGCTGTATACAAATAAGGCATGGCTTTGACAGTGCAGGGCTGCTAATGTCAGCTCAATACACAATATTTCAACAACTGTGAATATAGATCGTTGCTTAATTCAAACTTTACACAAATAATTACTTTTATTTAAGTTTTTCTTTTTAATTTCTTCATGAAAGCAATCACTAGGAAACTCAATGAGCTTCACACAGGACAACCATCAAAAAGTATGGAAAGAGAACCTTCAAGGAAAACAATGGCAAAATAAAGACATTATATTAATTTCATATAAAGATTTATTTTTTTCACATATTATACATGAAATAGGTGAAGGAATAAAGAAAAATATGTTTATTTCCAATGGAAAGGTAACACTATCAACATTTTAATAACTTTTAAAAAATATCCACAGCTATAGCAGGTGACCCTTTATAATAAATATTTGAATATATTCTATAGGTAAATTACTGTGGTAGTCCCTAGGTGTGTAAAGACAGGACTCAATTTTTGCTCTTGGAGTTCACAGTCCAATGAAGGGAATTCATTCATTGAATGGAATGGAATTAAAACCCGGTTTACTTTGATTTGACAGTTTAGAACCACTGACTCCACCAACTGCTGGAGAAGAACAGTGGCTGTAGTTGGATCTCTACTAAAACAGCAGTTCACATGGAGAATTAGGTCTCAAGGAAGACCAATAACTCCGCTCAGTTGCAAGAGCAAGTAACAACAATTAGGGAGGTACAACTGCCAGCAAGCTCAGCCAGAAGGCCCAATAGACGTCAGGAAAGATAAGGATCAAATCCTTATGCTCCCAACCTATGTAATATCCTTCAAAGCTACAGTCTGACTATGAAATTCAAGAAAACGGAAGGGCAAATCAATTGCTTTTATGCCCGAGAAACTAACAGATAATGGCCGGGTCAGGTATGACAAAATAACTCTGACCCACAGACTCTGTAGCTCTCACTCCAGAACAGTAAGGACTTAAGCAGTAACAACCAGCTTGCCGTTTTGTCCGCCCCTGCTTGCAAGTGCAAACCAACCAGAGAAAGCCAAAGATGCTTCCAAACCAAACCAATCAGATGTCTTTCTTCTACTAAGCCCACCCCCAGCTACACCACACCAACTACTGCCAATCAGAGCACTTTTAAAACTTTTTTCTACTATAAGGCTTTCCTTCTCTCCTGCCTCCCTTGAAGTTTCTGCCCCCAAAAAACTCACGGCAGCTGACTTGCTGTAGGAAGCTCTGAATGAGCAGCCTCTGTTCTCATCTGGGTGGTCTTCATGCATTTCCACAAGCTCAAAAGCTGAATATGGGAACATTCATTGCCTCAGCGTCAAAAGCCTTGCATTTGGAAAACTAAAAAGGAAATCGTTTTACATAATCTCAAAGCAAGTGGGAAATGAGAACTAGGAAGGGTGGGAATTGGCACCTCTAGATTCTGGACCAGTCATTACCATTAACTTCGATACTTAGGAAAAGCTCATTTCTCTCTGGCCTCATTTTCATCATTCATAAAACGAAGTGGAAAGAAGGCAAAATGAGGATTAGTTCCTCGTGCCTCTGACTTTCTAAATGTGTCAGTCAGTAAGCCTGTGATGCACTCCAACAGGGACTATTCAAGAACAGTCTCACAGAGGGACTGTGTGCAAAGGAGCAGGCAGCTGTAGGGACAGCACAAGACTGCAGGCATCACTCCACGGCTAGTAACGGCTGAGCTCTCAGCATGCCTGCGCCTGAAGAAGAGCAAAGGGTTCCTGATACTAGCAAGGAGAGTGTTGAGGGCAGAGCTGCTTACTATGAGTGGTGACCTGTGGTAGAGGGACACAGCCAGCCTGAGGGAACCCTGCAGAAGGGGATAGGGGAAACATAGCCGGACATCCCTCTCTTCCTCTCTCCCATCTTTTTCTGGGTCTCTCTTTTAGCCAAATGCAAGTAGAAGCTGAACAAGGGACCTGGACAGGTCAGCTTTCCTGTACAAAGAGCGGAGTAGGAAGGGTAGAGGTAGGCCTGGGGAGGCAGAGCAAAGACGTCTAACAAATTCTGATCCCTGAAATCGTGCACTGCTTGGCTCACGGGGCTTTCGTCGGAACTCTGGTCTACCTAGACGTGTTCCCATCACCAGAATCTCCATCTTCTAACTTCTTTCCTCCTCTTTATCTTTTTCATTACTTCACCTTTTTAATTCTTCCCAACCCCACTGTTTTACATTTTTTCTGACATCATAGAGGAAATAACGATCAGTGACAATAAGAAGAATGCAACTTCTCAATAAACATTCACAGGCAACTCAGTGAACAGCATCTCCTGGCTTGTACCAGTTTTTAATCCTGTATTAATTATATTTATATATGTAGCTACTAGACTGTAACGTCCATGAAGGCAGAATTGTTTCTCTTATCTCCGCATCTACCATGGCACATACACTCAAACATTTCCTGAATTAAACAGTGACATTCCACAACAGTTCCTAAACATCGCACCACCATACATAATCTTTCTTTGTTCTTACCCTTCACAGACTCCAGAAACCCTTAAGCTGATAACCAGTTGGTTACAATAAACGCACAAGATAACTGCCCTGCAACAAATGTGCAGAGGGCATATCATTCTGTTGCACCAAAACGGGGTAAACATAAAACTATAGGAAACGCTGGCTGCGGGAAAAACAGAAACAACCGGAAATGTGCCTGAAACCTTATCGTTTGCTGACTGCCATTCCCTTCAGAAGGAGATGAGGATTCCAGAAGCAATGCTGAAGGACAGTGGATGAAGTGGGAGGGAAGAGTTTATCAACATGCAGCTTATTAATACTTTTGCCTTAAAAATGAAGAACATTGGCATTTGCAAAGGATATTTCAAATGGCAGCTCCACTGTGGCACTGTAGTTCTCTAAAAGGCAACCCAAGTGCTTAACTATTTTGCTCTCAATCAAGGGAGTTAGTAGGAAAAATATGTTCCACATTACACAGCATGAGATGACTTTTAATGAGCTAAATCTGTTTTCCTCATGTCTTCCTTCTCAGTATTTACACTCAGCACCATCGATAAAGGAAGGTGGGGGGTGCTGCACTCAACCCAAAATAACTGGGAACAAGTTGTGCAACAATTTAAGAAATGTGTTCATTATATACAGAGATAGAAAAATGCACTGAGATAAGCTAAACATTTTTAAATACTTTTTTAAAAACTTAGATTTATAAGATTGAAGCTAGAAGACTTCTCATATACCCCACACCCAGTTTCCCATCATTAACATCTTTCATTTGTATGGTACATTTGTCACAATTAATGAACAAATATTGACATATTATTATTAATGAAAGTCCACACTTTATTTATATTTCCTTAGTTTTTCCCTAATGTCTTATTTGTATTCCAGGATCACATTTAGTTTCATGGTTCCCTAGGCTCCTTGGCTATTACAGTTTCTCAGACTTCCCTTGCTTTTATGATGATCTTGACAGCTTTGAGGCGTGGTGGGTAGGTGTTTTACAGAATTCCTTTATTTTGGATTCCTCTAATGTACTGCTTATGACAAGACTCAGTTTATAGGTTTTTGGACAGAAGACCACAGAATAAAGAGCCTTTCTCATCACATCATATCAAGGGTATGTATTAGCAATACAACATCACTGGTAGGTTGTCTTGACCATCTGGCTGAAGTAGTGTTTGTAGGTCTTCTCCACTGTAAATTCACTCTATACCCTTTAGAAGGAAGTCACTATGTACGGCTCACACTTAAGGAGTGAGGACTTATGCTTCACCTCCTTGACAGCAGACTATCTCCATACATTATTTGGAATTCTTCTTCATAGGAGATTGTACTTCTCCTCATTTATCTATTTATTCACCAATATTTGTATCAGTGTGGATTCACAGAGATTTATTTTTAACCATGGGTTATAGTCCCAAAGCCTATCTAAAAAATTTTTTTGCTCAGATTGTTCTAGTTTGGGTCATTGAGAGTCTTACATTTGGCCCCTGTGCCCATTTGACACACTCCTATCATTGTGGGATTTGGGGGCACTAAAAATAACTTTCTGTCTGACACTACAAGATGCTCCAGGCTTATCTTGCATATTACCGGTTACAGGCTTAGGATCAGTCATGCATCTAAGAACTCCTGCTTCCTTTTACTTGAATAAGGTATTGGAATCCATGATTTGGATACAAGCTTATTGTCACTGGGGATTGCTGTTTCTAGACACTCTCAGCATACAGATCAAAGAAATATATGTGCGTGCACACTAACCAATAATATATATACATATACAAATGTTTATATATACATCTGTGTATATATGTGTGAGTGCACATGTATCTATGTGTGTCTGTGCTTATATCTCCATCTGTATCTATATTAAGCTAAACAGGAATTCATATTTATGCCTCCAACTCTAATCCATTACCATACTGATCATTCTAGCCTCCTTGCTGGCTTGTCAATGATCTCTCACTCTAGTTCATTTAACAAGTCCTGAATTGCACTCCGGCATATTCTCCCGTGAAAATAGCAAGACTTTTAAATCAAAGTGGGATCTTCCAGTTGACAGATCAATCCACATATATAATATGTAGATTCTAAATTATATCAGGTTATTAATAACAAAGGCTATTAACACAGATTTCTTTTCAAATTATGAATCCTACCTAGTCTAAGTTAGCACAGGGGGTCTTAGCTGAGGCTGAAATGTTGAGCTTTCACTCAGTATTTCTCTTGGGGCAAGTTATAATTGGATGTCACACATATTAACTTAGCTTCATTCTGATAATTATTTAATAATTTTCCTCATATTTCTTTTTACAACTGCATTTAGAATAGCATTAATATATGCAATGATAACATTTTGAGACACACGAACTACTTAAAATTGTAATTACTGTATGATGATCCCACAGGAATCATTAAAATTATAGTAGTACATTCAAATCGATATAAAAATAATACTGTATTTTAGATATCTAAAAAGTTTAGTGTTTCCATAAACCTTATTTTAAAAATTCTGCATTAGCAAACATCTGTATCTTCAAAATAGTCAGTGTGAATAATATCTACTTTCATTTGTACTCGTAAACTGATTAAAGCAACACTTCCATTCATTCCCGAGAGAAATGAGGATTATAGGTAAAGATAGATAATACCCCTAAGGTCAGGCCGTTCTTAAATGAAAGACCATAAATCCAATTCCTTTAATCCATGCTGTCTCACTGAGGGAAGAACTACTGGTTTATTCTTGTTCCTATACTTTTGGATTCATAATCTCTTGAAAGCCTTTGCCAAGAAAGTCCTTCCACAATCTATCCAAGAGATTGATGAATGTTGAAGCAGATGTATACCTATCTGGTGAAATTATTCTCAGCAGTAGGCAGCTTATGCCATTAGTATACACCTGCACTGATCAATAAGAGATAGTTTTGGAGTATACCTGTGTAAGCCAATTTCATCCTTTTACGAATACTCCAAGTAAACTCTCACTCCAGCCAAGATTAAGTAACAGGGATTAGGTATTTAATACACTTGCCTCAAAAAAAAAAAAAAAAATATATATATATATGTATGTAGTGTTTGCAAGATACTTATCGGGCAATGAAGGTGACCCAAGACACAAGAAACCAGCAAAGTGAGCCCCCGAGTGCTTCAGTTCACTGTCCTGAGAGAGTTTCCAAGCTATAGGTGAGGGAGATGCATCCAATGTGAAACTCAGCAGACTTTCTATATTCAAGTAGTAGAGCTGAGAGTGTGAAGAGTACAAGGCAGGTAGAGTTCATAAGAAAGTGGAGACAGCAAGGTTAAGAAAGCCTCCAGAGATCTGTGAAGTCCCCACCAAATACTCAGGTGAGTATTAATCAGCACATGTCTATTAGGAAATGACCCGAAAGGATTAGAAAGAACAATGCCAGCCCACACACAAGGTCAAAAACAGTGCTTCTTCCTAGTAAGCTGACTGAAACACCTCAAGATCCGGAGAACTAGGCGGACTACACAGAAGGGGGATAGTTAGACCTACACTGAACACCGTTCTGATCTCACCTAACAAAATTTAAAGCTAAGACCTAAAAGAATAAAACTGTTTCCAAGAACTTTAACTGTGTGACAGAACAATGATCAAGAACATGTACAGAAGTAAAAACAATATCCAGCATTCAACAAGGTAAAACCTACAAAGTCTGGCATTCGGGAAGAAATTAGCAGGCATGCCAGGAATCTGAAGTGCTATAAAATCACTTACAGGTAGACTCTGATAACTTAAAGATGAAGATGAAGAATATAAATCTTAAAACCACCATTAACATAATAAAAATCTGTAGCTAGATAAAATGGAATCATAAAATTGCTCAATTAATCCAACAGAAAATAAACAGGAAAATGGAACCCAAATAACAAGATAATAGACTTAATCTAACCATATCAATAATTATGTCAAATGCAAATGAATACCCTAATTAAAAAGACAGATCTTGTCAGATTAGATTTTGGTTAAGACCCAAGTATATCCTGCCTACATGAAATTCACATCAAATATAAATACACAAATGGGTTAAAAGTAAAAAGATGAGGGAAAAATTACCATGCAAACACCAATCAAAACATAAGCCAATCTACAAGTACAATCAGATTTCAATACTTCAGTTAACATTTTATAACATAAAATCATCAAAAAATCTATTATCTATTCCTGATAGTACATTTGAAAAATAATATCGATTTAATCTAATTGACATTCACAGAACAATTTATCCAACACAGCAAAATACACATCCACTTCAAATGCACCCAATACATTTATCAAGATAGACCATGTTTTTGATCATAAAAGAAGCCTCAATAAATTAAGAACATTCAAGTCATACAAAATATATAGTCTGACAAGAATGAATTATGATATAAATCAATAATAAAAATCTCCAGAAAATTCACAGGTGTTCGGAAAATAAGTAACATTTCTAAATAAGGCAGAGTCAAAGAAGAAACAAAAAGAAAATTAGAAAGTATTTTGAAATAAGTGAAAATTAAAACAAAACATCTCAAAATTTCCAGGCTGTTTCTAAAGCAGACTTCAGGGGAAATTAAGAGCACTAAATAAATGCATATATAAGAAGAGAACAAACATTTCCACATCAATTACCTCAGCTTCAAACTTAAAAAAAAAAAAGAGTAAATCAATTACAAATAATCAGCAAAATGGAAATAATAAAGATCAGAGTGGAAATCAATTAACTAGAAAGTAGAAATAATAGAGAAAAATTAATTAAACCAAAAGTTGATCCTTCATATATTAAATATATATATATAAAACTGTAGGCAAACTAATTATCAATAAAAAAGAGGAGAAACAAATTAAGACAAAAATTACCAACAGTATTACAAAGGTAATATCATAACAGAGTCTACAGATAATACAAGGCTAGAAAGGGATTATTATGAAAAACTTAACACTGATAAATTTAACAAATTAAGTGCAAATATTTCTTGAGGGACACAACCAGACCTCACTCAAGAAGAAGTAGATCAACTGAACAATGCAGTATTTATTAAAGAAATTGAATTTTTATTTTAAAACATTCCCACAAAGAAAACTCCAGACCCAAGCAATTAAGGAAGAAATAATATTAATTTTACACTAACTCTTCTAGGATATTAAAATAACAGAGTATTTCACAACTCCCTCTATGAGGCCAGCATTACCCTGACAACCCTACAGAGATATTAGAGGAAGAGAAAACTATGGAAATAGGTGCCAAACTTTGAGCAAAATTTTAGCAATTTGAATTCAGTAATATAAAAAAAAGACTAATAGAGCATGACCAAAGTGAAGCCGATTACAATTTTACTTACATTTGAGGATGGTTTAACATTTGAGAATTATTAATCAGTGTAATTCACCATATTAACAAAATAAAAAAATTAAAACCACATGACCTTTTTAATATGAGTAGAAAAACTATCTGACATAACCAGATACCCATTCCTGCTCTTAAAAATAAAACACATTTCAGCATACTAGAAATAAAAGAAAATGTCCTCACCCAGAAAAAGACTGTTTATGAAAAAGCCTACAGCTAACATTTTACCTTAAGGTGAAGGATTGAATGTTTCCCCCCTAAAATCAAAAGTAAGACAAGGATTTTCACTCTCATACTTCCATTCAACACTGTACTGGAGGTTCTAGCCAATGAAATAGGCAAGCAAAAGAAATAAAAATGATCCAGGAGTGGAAAGGAAGAAATAAAATTCTTTATTCATAGAGGACAAAACAATCTATATAGAGAATAGAAAAAAACATATATATAACTAATGAGTGAGTTTGACTAGGTTGCAGGATACATGATCAATATAAAAAAATCAACTGTATTTCTATATACTTGCAACAAAAAAATGAAAATTGTAACTAAAAGAGCAAGTACCATTTACAATAGAATTAAGTGATATGAAACATCTATACATTAAAAATACAAGAGATTCCTGAAACAAAAAATCAAAGCATCAAGTAAATGGAGAGTCACACCTTCCTCATGGGCTGGAAGACCCAAAATTGTTATGATACAAATTCTCCTGAAATTGGACCATGATAGAAATCAATAATAAAAATCTCCAGAAAATTCACTCAACATAATCCCATAAAATTCCTAGTAGCCTTTTTTGCAGAAATTGACAAGATGATTTTACTAAAATGCAAAGATGTAGAATAGCCAAAATAATTTGGAAAAAGCAACAAAGAGGACTAATTTCAAGACTGTTACCATGAAGCTACATTAATCAAGAGAGTTATGAGTTAAGAAATAAATTCACGAGTATGAGCATCAGCTTTTCAAAAAAGTGCAAAGGAAATAAAGATATAAAGTCTTGAGGAAAAAGTGCAAAGGCAGTACAGTGTAGAAGGTACTATCTTTTAAAAATGGTATTCAAACTGTATATCATGTGCAAAAAAGTGAACTTGTATCCATGTCTCACCCATTATACAAAAGTTAACTCAAAATGGATCACATACTGGATTGTAAACCCTAAAACTCTAAAACTTCTAGAAGAAAACGGGAGAAACTTTTGCAACCTGGAGTTAGGCAAAGGTTTCTTAGCTATGACACCAAAAGCAGGGCCCATACAAGAATAAACTGATAAACTGAATTTCACGAAAATTAACACTTCTATTCTTCCCATAGTTTTAAGAAAATGAAAAGATATGCAACAGACTGAAGATAGTACCACCAAAGCACATATCAGATGAATACTTGTACGTAGGTAAGTTCAGGACCATCAAAACTCAAAAATAAGGGAACTTATGAAACAAATGGGGAAAGTTTTGAATAGACACTTCATCAAAGAAGATAGATATATGAATGTGAAATAAGCACAAAAAGATGCTCAACGCCATTACTTATAAGAGAAAGACAAATTATAATTGGCATCTGTTAAAAATGGCTGAAATTAAAAACCTTAACCATACTAAATATTGGTAAGGATGTAGATCCAGTAAAACTCTAGGCCTGGTGCGAATGTAAAATCAGACAACCATTCCTGGAAAGAGTTCACTTTAAATATACACTTATCATATGATCCATCTATTTTACTCTTAGATATTTACCTAAGAGAAATTTAAATGTATGTTCATAAAAAGATATATGCAAACATGATTGCAGCTTTATTTGTAAGAGTCAAAAATCAGAAACAACCTAAATGTCCATTAACAGATGAATAAACAAATTGTGGTATATCCATATAAGGAATACTACCCTGCAATAAAAAGAAATAAACTATTTATGCAAACTATAATATCAGTGAATTTCAGAATAATATTAAGTAAAAGAAACCATATACAAAAAATTCATGCTTCCATTTATATTAAAAATCCAGAACATACAAACTAATATATAGTGGTAGTAAGTAGTTCATGGGTGGGATCTTCATTACCTTGATTGTGGTGATAGTTTTATGGGCATATACATATGTCAAAAAAAAATACTACAACAAAACAAATTATTGCCAGGCAAAACATTCCCGAAAGAATCAATAGATTCTTTAATAGAATATAAATAGATTTTAAAATAGAATTTAAAACTATAAATAGAATTTAAAACTATAATAGAAAAAGCACACAGAGGGAAAAGACTTACACAAACAGTTTTTAACATGGGGGCAGTCTGAGCTGGAGAAGAACTTCTCCAACCTGCTAAACTTTAAGGGTTGCCAGCTCTGCTACAGACTCACCGTCTGAGAATGTGCGCGGCTAGCCATCATGCTGCCTCCAGACTGTACTTCAAGAGACTTAGAATGTGCTACATAGGGAACTATTACCACACAATCTGTCACTTGAAGCCAATCTTTGGAGGGAAGTTCAGTAAAACTAATTTTATATGTGCAATTAAGTACTAAAGGTGTTAAGAACCCACTGAAGAAAACAGAAGAAAAAGGAGAGAAAAGAGGGTGACGGCATGAAGCAGAATTTGAGGCTTTTGATGTAATAATGCCTATTAAACAAAAGGAAAGGTAAGAAAAAAAGAACTGAGATAAAATAAAAGGAATAAACACATTTAGAATCATGTCAATTCGGGGAGGAGAAAACACAAGGAGGAGCCAGAACTACGAAGCGTATTCAAATAATTAGGGACAATGGCTTTGATTCTGAAAATAATTCCACCACCTACCTAAGAGGGGAAAGATATAAAGAAAACCTTAACAGGAGCAGTAAGAGAATGCAGGGGTTACCAACAGTATATTTTGAGGTCTGTGGACAAATACACCTTCTTAATTTGCTTAGACTCTTTGCAGAACCCTGCAGAAATCAGACTCTGAGCCCATCCCACTCTGCACCCCATCCAGTAGTCACTTCCATCTGGCCAGTCAGGTACCTAGAGAGCCCCTAAGAATCTAGCTCATTCAGCCTCAATTCCACAGCACCGATGGGCCAAACTGTACTTAGGAATTTAAAAGTCAAGTCAACTTCTATTTCTGTCACTTTCCCCTGAACACTGAGCTAGGCACTTGGAGAAATAAAGACTTGAAACATTGTACAGTCTACATAAACCAGCAGAGTATGGTGCACTATGTAAACAAAGCCTAAAGTGAGCAGTTTGTGCTAAGTACTTCCAACAGATAGAAAAATTGCATTCTCCCTTCTCATCCAGGGAACGCTGAGAGGCCCAGGCAGAACTCCATGAATACAAATGTAAAGTGCAAATAGATTCATGCAAGGGATACACAACTCTGCAGAGTGAGTGTATAAATAGGTGATTTCACTCCCAAGTACTATAATGCAGATAAACCTGGAAACCTCTTCCAATGTAAATAAAACAGGCTATCAAAGACAAGTACAAACAGAAATGCAACTCAATATGCAGGAGTTTTCATAAGTCAAAACTTAATATATTTCTTAAAGAATATATTGTAGATAATTTCAGCATCTTTGAATGTGGCATTATTTCCCAAGAGAATTATATTAATTTTTAAATGGCCTCCTTAGCCTTTTAAGCCACCTAAAGAAATGTGTTTTCAAATTATGCAGAGCATTTCTCCTATCTCATTGGCCCAATGGCATTCTTCCAAAAACACTCTTCTGTTGTAGAAACCCTGATATGGCAATAAATTTCATGTTAAAAAGTCCAGATACTTAAGAGGCCTCTATGTTAATATGAAATACATTTATTTCACAAATAAGGGAAGTCAAACTATGAAGAGCAGTGAAACAGTGATGTCTTTGTAAGTTAATATTTTTAAAACATTTGTCCAAGCTCTCTTTTTATCCACTTTTAATGTAATTTCCAGTTAAGTCAGTATTATTTACAGGTGTACTTCCTGGTACAATATTTATTTTAATAATAGTCCTTCATGAGAATAACATAATACAATAACAACTATGCAAATGAGACATATTTAGCTCCTCATGGTGCAAAATGTTTTTTAACTGATTACATTTTCCTTCATGTAATAAATTTATCAATGAAATGTGAGAATTCATTTCAGTAGTCTATTCAAATGTAAAATAAATTATTATACCTGGGATCTTTTATAACCATATTCAATTGAAAAAGTTCTCTCATATGCTATAACTCTTTTTAAGTTGTTAAATTTTGCATGATATACAAGCCAACTTATTTTTCTGTGAAGACTCCAACCATTTTCTGTAGTCTAAGTTTTTTAATCTAATGAATAGTTTAAAATGAGTAGGGTCAAAGTACAATACAAATGTAGCTACATATAGCCTAGCCAGAGGCATACAGCTATTCAAAACGTATTACCTGGATTTTAATACATGAGACCAGAAGCTGGAGAGGCCACATGCCAATATATTAACATGCTGAGCAGAAGTGTCATCCAGGAACGGGACAGCACGGAGACAGAGCACCTGCTAGGCTTCAGGAGGTGGTTTTGTGTGACACGTGATGCAATGAATCTTAATTACATTCAAGTTCTGCTTCCCTGATTACGCTCACTCTGCATTTCTGAATTCTGGCAAGGAGAATAAAGGCTCCTAACTGGTTACTAGGTGCTAGGCTCACCAGTTTCACATGAACAGTCTATGTTGAGACAGGCAGAAGAGGAAGTGACCATTGAGTTCGCTAACCATTGAAACAGCTTCTTAGTCTTGAAGGTGGTGAAATTCCTCTCTCTGACTGGTGTGCTGGATGCTGGTGGCCTTCTCCAGGTAGAATTAGTATTCTTCCCACTGTGGTGATGTGAGGCACTGTTGCCCTTTTGGTATATAATCTATCTTCTCATCTATGATACTTGCCCTGTTTATTAATATGTAGTGCCATATTACTCTCCCTGAAATACCAGGGAGTGGTATTTGTGAACATAACAACTCAATCATGTTATGTATTTCTGAATCTAATAGGTCAATGAATGTCATGCCTCAAATCACAAGATCACACTGGTAGAGGAAGTGACAGAGAAGAGAATGATGACTAGAACAGCAATTGGGATTACAGAAAACTAACAATACTTACCAGCATGGCATATATTACCTCACAAATACTACCATCCCTTTTTGCATTAATGCTTCTTTGAACTAAAGTGTTTATAATTTATGTCCTACCTTCTGTTAGGATATTTGAAGTTGCTTATAAATAATTAAATAGATACAAAAGAAATAAAGGTCAAACATGTTGAGTGATTAGGAAACAAGTCTCAGTCACACTTGTTAACAATACACCTGTTAAATTTAACTTGGAATTCCTAGTCACCAAGACAAAAATTGGAAAATTACTATGGTATACAGGATCTTTATCTTAAGAGAAAGGAAAATAGTATGCTGTAAGGGAAAGAAGTGAGCTCGTGCTAGTACGCTCTAAAAATAATACATCAAATTGATGTAACACAAGAAATAGGAAATATAAAGTAAATAAATTCTTTAATTGCTGCTTATAATTGTTCTCAGTAAGAGTGAAAATACTAAAATAGAGTTCAGGAAATGCATTTCTGGGCAGGCTCAGCTAATAAGTTCTCTAATGATTTAATAATACAAAAGGTTAGACATTTCTATAGCATGCCTCTCTTTTGAGAGAGAGCTTGGATTGCTACCAAGTGTTCTTTGCTGGTAACAGAAAAGAAATTCATATGCTGTGATGTCAACAGGCAACACTGGCATTTCCCTGCCAGCCTTGACCAGCCTGCTAAGCATCTTCCTTTGGTAAAAGGAAATCCCTTCTGTTAATCGCCAACAAGCCCCAGATATTCCTCCTATCTGCCCAGTGGTCTCGGAAGTCCACTCTGGGTGGACTCTGGGGGTGTCCCTTGCTCTTTGAAGCTAATCTGGCATTTAACAGTCTAAGGACTAACACCATTTCCCTATGTGGAATGTGAAGGCATGACTCCCCAATCACCACCTGTTTGTATAAAAATTGAAAAAGGGGCAAGGCTCTACAAAATATATTTTAATCCACCAAAGTCATTTCTGGACTAATCAGAATGGAAACGACCATCTTTTCCTTACCTAAGCTTGGGAAAATATGAAAATTTAGCTTAGTTATTGGTCAATGTTTCATTTTGAATATTTCTACTCTTTTCATAACTAGTACTACCTATCTTGGGCTTTTAAGTTTCTGAGGAACAATGGTCGCCTATATTTAACTCACTTTATGCAGAAACAAACATATTATAAAAGTTAAGCAGTTTATTAAAATTGTTTATATTAATGATGATGATAAAAATGGTATAGATTAACTAGAGAGAGAGGGCAGCAGCATTTTCAAAGACAAGGACCATAATCAAAGAAACAAATCATATATAACAGGACTCACTGCCATAATACATTTGTATTGGCGTACAAAGCTGGCTCATACCAACTCAGGGAGCCAACTGTTAAATTTCAGGCATTTTATGAGCCAATTATTAAGCCATCACCATTTACCTTTATAATTATATAGATTTACAGTTAAATGAATTATGTTAAAGATAAATGTAATAAAAACTCATAACTCATCTCTTCATAAATATTTGACTACCTGGGTTCTTGAGATTATTTACATCTAAGTTATCTGTGTGGTGGGAGAACTGTATAATGGTGCGTTACTGCACATCTTTCACCAAGCTTTCTCTTAGTAAGATCACACTGGTAGGTTGGAATTGTTCACATTGGGAGCATTTCCACCATGTAATTGGCACGTGCTACAAATCAGTTCCATCCTACCTTATCCGGGCCCTGAGCACCTGCTGATAAACATTTATGAAAAAGCTTATCAACACACCACTGCAGAAACTTAACCAAACTGAAATGAGCACCGCGTCAGTGTACCTCTGTATAAAGGTGCAGATTACCTTTGTTAAAGTACTAATGATGCCAAATTTAAGGAAATAATTTTGCGATACTGTATTGTTACTTTGGGTAACAATACATCTCCTTGGTTACACAGAATTTACAGAGATTTGAGTTTTAATATCAAAAGCTGACTAAAAATCTTGCATACAAGAGTTCTGAGTTCAGCAGTACTGTTTTGGACATTACCAATAACATTTATGAAATTCTGAAGTATCTTAACTGCTTTTCTCCAAGTCTATTAACTACCTATACCTGGTTAGTTTTAGCTTCTCTCAATCTCCCCAACTCCAAATACATTCCAGCACCTTTGAACACTTCCATATCAGGATTACACAAATCCAGGGTGACCTCCAGAGTCAGAGTAAAGTGCCAGAAAAAAAGTTATAAATCATAACACTATATGCAAACATGTCCCCACATATGTTATTCAGTGATAGTAAAAAATGCAGTCTTAGAAAGCTATTTTGACATGTGTAATGATGGAAAGAAGGGAACGATTTATATTAAAACAGGTCAATGATAAGTGGGAATATAAACAGACAAGAGAACTTACTGGGAATACTTGAACTTGAACTACACTCTCACTTAAAGGGCAACATAAAATTATATATTTTATCATATATACTTATAAAATAAAAACACATATTTTTATTAACACTGAAACTAAACCAAAATATAATAATTAATTAAGGAGACTGCTCACTTTCAGGAAAAGTTAGGAATCTTTTACAATCAAATGAAGTAGAGGAGCATCGCTAGCCATTCCTGTGATGATGAAAGCAAAGGAACTAGGAAATGAAGCAGATATTCTGGCTACAAGTCCGACTTTGTTTCCATCGAAGAGAAGAAGGAAAAAAAATGGAAAAGAAAAGTTGGAGCAAGCCTCATATATTGTGCAAATACAAGTCACTGACAAAATCAGTCCACAGTAGTCTTGGGGACTTCTTTTGATCACCATGGATTAAACAAAAACTGGTATTTTCCCTTCCTTATTCATGTTTATGACAATCAAGGGTGATTAAAAAAAAGCAGCCAAAAGAACTATAAAAGAATGTCAGTAATACCACTAGCCACCAACTGCTTGTGAAATGCTAAAGGGTTCAGGCGATGAATGGGTCAATGTAGAAAAAAGAAAAGAAACCTTATTATTATGTTCAGTAACCCAGATTAAGAGAGATGTAGGAGGTAATCAAGTAATTTGTGTACAAGACATCTAAAAGAATTAAAATTAGCTGAAACACACCAGGTTGTAAACTCTCTGCACTAGAAACCGTAGGCCTTTCTAATTGACTACTTAAGAAATCTAGGACTTCATCATAGGACTGAGTCTGTATTTGAGGTTTGGTATTTGAAGCACATGTTCTGTTGCGGGGGTGGGTGTCAGGTATAGATGGTGGTATTGGGAATACAAGGATGGACAGTGGTAGACACAGAATATATGATTATATGTTGGAAAATCCTCAATTCCAATTTTTTCTTTCCCCTTCAGCTTCTCTAGCTATTGAAAAAAAAATCAGCCTTATTTCAAAAGGAAACCCAAGGCTTTGTCTGTTTCTTTACAATAAAGTACTATGAAAATAAAGCATACATATTAGTGTTCTTTGGTCAATATAAAACTTGATAAAAAATACAAAGGCTTGGTGCCAATGATTTGTTTTAAGATTTCCAGTTTAAAGCCATTCTTGCTATATTCTTTAACAAGCAAAAACAGTGAAGCAGGTTCAAAGGGATAATATTTTAAGTACTTTAAGAAAAAATATAGAAGAAATATAATATGGTCTGATATTTGTGCTTTTAAAGTTCAGCACATATCCATAACCAATCAAAAGTCTAATAAATGTATATTTGCTATCAGATTCACTATTCAGAATTTTTCTATTTACCAAATTGGTGAAGTCTTTCTAAATTAGATTTTTAACACCATTCTGACTTTCATTATCAGGTATCCCAAGGGCATTAGTTCCAAAGAGCATTTTGTTAAGGGTAAAAGATATAGTCTAGCATGCTATCTGAAACTATAGCCCTGTACGCATTTTAGTAAATGTGATAAGAGTAAGTTTCAGGCACTGTAAGGCAAAGGATTGTTAACATTAAAGAATTTTTAGAAGCATCCAAATGCAAGCTTTCTGGTTCTCAGATCTGAAGGGCAGAAGAAATGTGGATTAAAAAATAAGTAGACATAGGCACAGAAATGGTGAAAACCAAGGTGAGATCACAATTAGGCCCCTCCATGTTCTATACTATAATAATCAGGGCATAAGTAATAACAAGTATATGACATAATGGTAACTGATGTAATGGTCCTGACAAGCCTTGCAAAGTCTGATTACTGGTACAATCAATCCTTGGCTTAAAAGAGTGAAGCAATCTGATATACTCAAAAAGAACAATGCAATGAAAAGTAATCAGAAAACTGGGATCTATAGTCACCACTGTCATGAAACCACTGTCGTCAGGGGAGCCACTGAAACCGAGTCTCACTTTCTTCAATTGCAAAGTGAGCTTCACTATCCAGAATGGCTCCCAAGTTTCATTCCACTCATAAAATCTTTTGATTCTCCAACACTCCTCTTTTGTAAAGCAAACTAGAAAGTGAGAAGCATGTTAGGAAATCATTTAATAAACTGTCCATTGTTTTCTTACTGCTGTGACAAGATTATCATGAATTATTTATTATTATGAATTATTATGAATGAATTTGAAGATGATATGAATGGCAGTTCTCTTATATGTATAAATAAGAGGAGAATATTGTAATATCGGTAAGACACTATTAATAGGTAACAATGCTGCAGAAAATAATATGAAATAATACTATAGAAACAAGACCTAAATTTAAATCTAGAGTGAACTGCTATCATTTTTATTCTGATCGGGGGCAAGCTAGGAGTTTGTCTGTTCAGCTAACTGTGTTCACAACTCCACAGCGACCCTAAAACGACGGAAGAAAGCCTTTGAGCTTGTGCCAATTCTGAGATAAAGAGGATTTTACATTCAATTTTCTTTTGGATGGGCATTTTCTCTTATATTATAAACTTAAGTCATAAAAGTTAAGGACAATCTTTTCCATTTTCTGGACCCTTCAGGACACTGACAAACACTAAATAAAAAGCAAGAAATAAAAACAACTAGAGTCCGTGACTTTAGGAAAACCTAACTTTTCCTATATTGACTGGTTGACTCAGAGGTTGCTTGATCTGGAGGCTCTAAATTGGCAGATTCTTAGATGGTGCTTTGGGAATAGGTGATGTCAACTCCACATTAGAAAATTTGTTCAGACAGTTGCTCGTACCAGAATGTAAACACCAGGATCCAAAGGACTTCCTATGACATATTAAGTCCTTATCTCTTCTATGAACCTTGACTGCAAATGAAATAATTCCCAAATGCTTGCATTTATTTAATGACTTAAAGACAATGTTTGTCAAAAAAAAAAAAAAAAAGGACTGTGACTTAGCAACTTCCTTTAAAGAGACACAAAAACCTGCTGATGAAATATATAAGGTAGAACTCTGTGCCCCTAAGACTACAGAGAAAGTATCTAGAGCGGCACCACCCTCAACTTGTTAACTGCCAACCAGCCAACCTGAATGCACAGCTAGTAGAAAGATGCAACTCCAGCACTCTGGAGTGTTCATGAGCTATTTTTCAAAATATTAGTAAGCAAAAAATTAACTTCCACTAAATTAGAAAATTCATGTAAATAACTGGAGGAGGCCACAAGGTTCTTGGAAATGGAGCACAAAAACTACTATGGACAATAATAATGTAATAGACTTTAAATTTCCAAAAATAAATAGACTACCTAGGAAGGTATTTTATCTGAAGTTTAAACATGTAATTTTCACTTAAAAGAAAAAGCTGACTGGGGAATTCTGTTTGATGGCATTCTTGGTAGTTCCTGCTTCATTACAGAATTAAAACCAAACCTTGACGCCTCTTTCCTACGTTGTATAGTTGTTTTATGTTGTGACTCGTAAGTCTTTCACGGCTTCTAAGGGATGTAAAGTAAGAATCAAATATCTTCTAATTTTTATAACACTGTTTACCATAATAAATGTTATGACATTTTAGAAATATATTTCAAAGTGTTCAAACAATACTTGGTAACAAAATACAACTCATTTCACCTACTTGAAACACATATTCCACTTAACAATAGAACATAGCAACTACTAACAGAACCAAGTCTTATAAACTTAAGTGAATGTAAGACAAATCTGTCTAAAGTTCCAAAAGTTGGTATTTTACTTAATGAGACACAGCAACAGAAGAAATGTTTTACATCAACACATTATTCAATATATACAATACCATATAAACAGTACTGCATCAAATGCTCTCAAAAATAGTATTTCCATGTTTGGAAAAAATATTCAGTCATTTTGTTACTACTTTAACTTGTATCACAATTTATTTACCCTGTCCTCTCCTACATGCTTTTATATCTGTCTCACTTCAGTATTTTTCGATGAGGAAGCCAGGGCCCAGAGCCTTTAGGTGGTTTGTCCTGGAACCTATAACAGTTAGGACAGATGTCAAGCTAGAACGCAGGATTCCTTGCTGAGAGCTCACATGCTTTTCTATCTAAAAGAAAACTTACTATCAGAAATGATGAACATCAAAAGGCTGTTCAATGTTTTGGCCTAAAATATTTGATATGAGAAAATATAATCTGTACCTGAATGGATTATAATACTTCAAGAGAACTTAAGTCAGATTAAGAATTCTCCACTCTGCTCAGGACAAAACCATCCACAGAGTACTAGGTAGCTAGTCATTATTTTTGTACAATCTAGACTACTCCTCTGTGTACAGAAGGAAAATTCAACAGTCCCTATGAAGAAATGATGCAGGGCTATTACAGAATAATATGTCTTATAAGTTCTGCTGAAGTAGTCTGTCAGGCCAGAGAAGGGTGGTTAATTTCTTTGGCCAGTATCAGCATATCTCAGACATCCTACCTGAGTAGGGTGCTTGCCTTACCTAAGTAACAGGCTCCATTAATTTATGTGCATTAATATACTGCCCCAGTATACCTAGTAAAATGCAAGTGGATATTCAGTTGGATGCTTGTGCTTCTCCTAAGGATAACCATTAGGAAAAAAGATTGCTAACTGAACTGACATACAAATCATTCAGGAAGCATTATACAAGCAAATTATCTACAGAACATGTATTGTGTATGTACTACAGAGCCAGGTCCCATGAAGAAGTACAGAGATGATGGTCACAATGCCACAAGGAACTGAGTCTAGCAGGACCAATTGCCAACCCCAGTTCAATTGTCACACCCTACCAGGACAGAGAACTTGAGGAAGGGACACCCACCTATGGTCACAGAGTATCACTGGCTATATATCCAACCCTGTCCATAAAGTAAATGTTGAGAGTCCTCCCCCAAATTCTGTTTCTTTAAAGGCAATGGACAATTTAAAAACATGTTTTCTCCTTGAAAAGTGGTAGAAGAGAATTAATTTCCACCAGTGGCTATATTGAGGGTCCAAAAATCTCAATACCAGAACATGAAATAATTACACTAAAATGAGAAACCAGCAAAACTCCCTCACTTAATGTGGTCAAGGAGACACAATGCCTATTCTTACTAATATCATATCTACTCTCCAGAAATCTTACTTACTAAGTGAGAACCAAGTTTAACTCGGTGAAACTCAGTACTGAGTGTGGGTGGCCTTCCAGAACTGCCACCTCCAACGGCAATGCTGAGACCACACATTTCACCAACATAACTTCACACCCGGGTCGGAGCTCCGCCTCCTCTTAAATATTACTGACTCAATGTCTGACCATGCTTAGGGGATAGACTTTCTAACACATGGGAGAAGGATAAGGGGTTAGGAGTCTCTACGAAGGGAGAGGGCAAGACAAACACTAAAATGTGATTATCAGGTACTTTCCTGGGTGTGAATGACAACAGCCCCAGGGCAGCACGAAACACGCCCCAGGTGAAGGAATCTCCTGTCCTAAGGATGAGGAACGGAAGTGTCCCAGAAGAGCACAGCATATGGACTCAAAAAGACGTGTGGAGTAGCTCCTGGACTGCCATAAAAACAAAGCCTGCCTTTCAACTTTGATGAAATGATTGAGAAGTTGGGTGAACAAACAAGAAATACAACTATGTTTAGTTGATGTAGATTCTAAAGAAACAGAATATTGACATCTTTTGTGCCCAGAGAACTAAGCAGTTCTCTTAAGTCACAATCATTATAGAGTGCATGGCTGGAAAATGGTTTTTAGTCTTACTGATATTTTTTGTCTTTATTACATTGAGAATGGGAACAAAATGCTTGCAATTTTCACAGTATTTGATGCTTAGAGTGTCTATATTATGATGAATACAGGTTTTCATTGCATTAGTGTGACTGTCATGCACCATCACCGAAATAACTTTAGATGTGATGTTTTGTTATTTGGTCCTTAAAGAAAATCAATGTAGATTATTTTTTTAAGTTTTTAAAAAATGGCATACTTTTTATAAATCTCTAAGGAGCCCAGAGCAACACTGACAAGGGAAAATAAATAAGACAAAAACTTATTAGCCAGACTAAGTTCCAGTGACCTCCTCTGGAATCCTGAGATGCAGTAATTTTTCAAATGTTTAGCTTATTGTCACCCAAGGAGATGGCAGTAAATTCAGGCCACCGCAAGGAGTCTGAAGTGCAAACAGGTCACAGGGGCTGAGCTCCAGTAATTCAGAGGAAGGAGAAAAAGCAAACAAGCAAACAAAAGACAGACACGAAGCACCTTAGCACAAGAAAGGCCTTCTTTGTTTGAGTGGGGCTCGATCTTACAGAATCAGCAGAATCCAAAATAAAGGAATTCAAGGAGTAGTAAATTAAGTGTATGTAAAAAATGCACCTTGAATTTCCTAAACGCAAGACCCCAAAGAACCAGGTTAAGGCTATCACCAGTTTCTGTTGTCATTTGAACAGTCTGCTTCCATACGACTCCTGTGGGACCCAAAATTAAAAGTAGCAATTTGTTGGTTCCACACATCAATACATTTCGATACACAAATGGTACCCAGTGAAGACCACAAATCAGTTCATTAAAACAGTTTGGAGAGAGAAGAGCAAAAATAAAAACCTACTAATTTATTCAACATCTACAGATGGATTAAGTGCCTCCTGCATACCAGGCACTGGACTGAAGGGCTTGGGATGAAATAATGGGAAAGGAGCAGTCTAATGGTCTAGATAAGGGGACTAATATGTTTGACTCTGTGATAAGGGCGATAAGAAGGGCACATGCAATTATTTTTGTAGGTTTGGTAGGGCATGGCAGGAACATCTCTCTAGCCTTGGGGTGTCGTGTCTGTAACGTCAAGGAAGGATGGTCACGGAGACCTGACTTCTACGGAGAGTCCCAAGGGGAGGAACAGCCAGGACGGGGATGGCAAAGGGGAGACAGCAAAGCGCAGAGGTAAGAGAGCTTGCCTCACCTAAGGACCTGCCGGGACTGCTTTCAATACGATGGACATCTAGAATTCATGGGAGAGGCTGGAGAAAAGGGAGGTTACAAGGGAAAAGGAGGAGCCAGATCACATGGGGAACAGCATTTATACTATTCCTAGGGACAAGGGTAGATTAGAGAGAAATTCAAAGAATGAGAAAAGTATTACAAGATATAAAGGAACCATCACAGGTTAATGGAAATTTATTAGTAACAATTGATTAAGCTTTTAGAAATGTAATTTCTTGTGAATAGATAATTTACAAAATATAATAATCTTACAAAATGTAATTTCTCATGAATAGTAGGTAAAAGATGATCATACTTTCAGAGTTTGGGTACTTATTCTTTTACTGTATTTGTTTTGTGGTTTATTTTCATATACTATCTGTCACTACTGATTCTTGGGAGTTTTATGGTTGCCATACTTAACTGACTGTTGATTACAGCAAGGTAGGTTTGATGTTCATGTGGGTTACATTTGTAAATCAGTTGCTTCAAACAGAAATAATTTCCCCCAGAAGCAATGTTACCCTTGGTGGTTTGGTTCCCTGACTAGCTCACAAATGGCCACTTTCCACTTAAGACAAATAAGGATGAATTCGGTTGTACCTGGCCACCACCGAACTTGGCATTCAACCTTCAGGGCCCACACAAGTGATTTATCTTCTTGTCGGTCTCCAACACCCCAAAGCAGAGCTAATTCCTCCATCCCAGGCACTCGATATGCTGCGTATGAAGGTTTGCATGCCATTCTCCCCTCTCTCCACTGTGAACCCAGGACTGAGTCTGAATCCTGGCACAGTAAATAATGAAGGCTTCCAGAATTATATTTCTACCATGGGAATTAAGGGACAGCAGGAAATATCTCGCGCTTTCTCACACTGACCGGAGAGAACAGCGGCGGGGACCTGGAAGCTTCCGGCGTGGCCTTCCCTTCTTCTTACAGGCTTGTCTCTCCCCTTCCTATTCTCCATCCTGCTGCTTCAGGCTCTCCCCTCAGAAAGTGAACTGCGGCAGGGCAAAGTAGAAACAGGATTGTGGGGAACTTGGCAACAACTGAGGAGTGGTGAGGGTCGCGCTAATGCAGCAGGGGAGCCCGTGGCAGTGAAAGGAAATGCGAGCGACCGGGCACAGAAGGAGCACCCCGGACGGGCGGCAGTGTCATGGGGGAGGGCAAGGGGTCGGTGTCTATACTTGGGGTGTCATTCCTGTAACAGAAGGGCATGGGTTGTCCTTTAAGCATGCACATGACGATCTTCTGGCTTAATAGGAATTCAGTAACTTACAGGTCAAAACAAAACAAAAACACTCCCTGACATCTTCAAGAAAATACTCCCCCTGACATCTTCAAAGTCATTCAGAGAAAAAAAATAATTAAAAACAATTCACTTCGTAAAGACTTGCCTAACTGGATAAATTCCATGAAGAAAGCCTATGCTGCCCCTCATTAGCAGGCATGTACAATTTATAACAAAGCACTTTCCATAAGATAAGCCTTCCCCTAAGACAGGTCAGGAAAAGAATTCTTCTGCCTGAGATCATCCTTTACTTACTGCCCTATCTCCAATACTCACTCACACTGGGTGCACCGGGCCCACCTCTGAGCCCGGCGTGAGTGTTCTCTCATTTATCTATCACAGCATCCCAAGTCGGTAGCTGATTCCTATTCCCTATTTCCCAGAAAAAGACACCTTTGAATCCATAAACTCTGGCTCTCAAGTCTGCCCTCTGAATTGTTATAATAGGTAAAAAAATGAATTAAGGAAGAAAGAAAAGGCTGAAAACCAATTTTATATTTGAACAAAAAAGCTGCAAGAAATCTCATCTTACATTAGCCCCAAAGTCAATTTAGCAAGGAAAAGCTGCAAGTAATGCCACTGGTATTTCAAAGGCAGAAAACCAACAGGTAAGGACACAGGTTCTGAAGCCAGACTGTGTGGGTTTGAATCTGAACCCTACCTCTTACCATCTGTAAGATATTAAATCTCTCTGCATCAGTTTCCTCATGTAAAACTGGTTACCTGTAAATGAGCGTCTGGCACATCGTTTGTGTTCCATATGCATGAGCACTGTGATATGAACGGAACTGTGTCCCCCAAACCTCCAAGATTTCATGTTGAAACCCTGACCCCACACCCCCGAATGATGACTGTATTTGGAGCTAGGGCCTTTAGGAAGGTAATTAAAGTTAGTTGAGAGCATAAGGATGGGGTCCAATCCAAAAGGCTGGTGTCTTTATAAAAAGACAGGGAAACAGCAGAGAGAACATTCTCTCTCTCTTCCTCTCCACAAATGTGCACAGAGAAGAGGCCATGTGAGACACAGGAAGAAGGGGGCCTTCTCCAACCCAGGAACAGAGGCCTCACCAAAAACCAGCCCTGGCTAGCACATGCTGATTGTGATTATACCAGGTTTTCTCCACTCAAGTCAGTGTTGATTATTTCACAATGTCACAAGCATGTTCTAGACTTAACTGCCTCCTTTGAATGAGGAGCTCAGATATGAAGCCGCTATGAGACAGATCAGGTTGCCAAGTCAGTTACAATTCTTTCACTGCCAGACCAGTTCAGCATAAAAAATAAAGAGTTTGTGGCATAGATATCTTCTTGCTGAATCCAAATTAAAGGAAAACACCACAACAGGTAAATAGAACAGAAACTTTAAAGGGACAAGAAGTCTTTTGAAAGTGAAAAAGAATCCAGATGTAATTTGAACTAACCAGCTTTTAATGAAGGTCCAATTATTACTAGTAACCAAGAGTATAAAAATGAAAACACTATATCAGAAATATCCATATTTAATCCAAGAAGGTAAGGAAATTGTAAAAAGGGATAAATAATGCATTGCTTAATTGGAAAGATATGATAGACACATTTCTTGCACTTTAGTTGCACTAAATCTCCTTTTCATACAGTTGGTTTAAAATATTTGGTTAAATAAAATACGGCTGACTGGTGTGGCTTTATTCAAGCAGATAAACAGCCAGGAGTGCCTTAATATGTATTTAGCAAACAGTATCATTTTAACAAGGAATGAAACTCATAAGTGATTTGCTAATATGAAAAACATTCTCTCATGCATATGCAGTGTGGAAGATAGCTACTCAAACAAAGAGTCACAGCTGTGGCATGCCAGAGACCCAGAAGATTCTTAGAGAATAGGCTGATCAACATTCTGGCTTAACAAAACCAGTGACATTACACTCTCCACACCAGAGTCTAACACACTCTCAGCTCACAAAATTCATGACTTCAGTTGTTTTACATAAGAGATTTAAGTTTCATTGTTTCTCATCAAGCAAACTTTTAACAGCACTGTTAGCCTAGAAACTCATAGAATTAGAAAATGGATAAATACTAAGAGTAAAGTCTGGTAATCAAAGCTGAAAAAGTCACTAACGTGCTCTACTGCATTCCCAAGAGTCAGGGACTGAGCTCCAAGGCAGATTAAAGTTCTGGTCACTACATTCTCCTTGAAGGTAAGCATGCACAAAAAATAAGAATTATGTGGCTGATATCCATAAATTAGCTGTTCACATGTTATTACATGCAAACAAATTATAGTTACACATTATTAAAATCCACTCTTCCAGTGACAGAGGACACCTTTGAAGCACTGCCTCCTCCAAAGGGATTGTGACCTGTTCTCTGAACGACATGATGTACTAAGGACAAGACAAATATGGCAGATTCCCATTTTCCGTGTCAACGTTCACCCCATTCAGACTACAATCCTTGTTGAGCATCATATTAAAAAGTGCAGTGATATATCTTTTTTATTCTTTCTGAATCAGATGGAATTTCTCTGAACAGGAAAGAAAAAATTATTATTTATTCAACTCCCATATTTGAAGAGCTATGATTTTAAGAATCCACGAATGACATTTTTCAAGGTCAATATTGTCTGTGTATGTACATAGATACATATAAGCCCCCAAATTCAGTTATCTCCCACCTAGATATGCAGCTTCTATGTCCTATAAAGTCAGTATACCAAATAGAAGCCAAGAATTACCGTAGACTTGTATTAGGATTGTTCTAAACATTGTTGGAGGTAAAAAGATAATTTGCAGGAAAGATCTTTAACAAATATACAGAAATGGAAAAAATAAATAAATAGAAGGGGGGAGGGATTATAGAACACATTATTTATAAATGTATTTAGAATGCATTTATATTATGTATAAATTATATTAAAATCTTAGTTTCATGCAAGCTTTCCTTTCTTTCTAGATGATTTCCATTATTTGCCTATAAGAGGCTAGAATGCTTTAAAAATCAAATTCTATAATTTTAGATAATAACTAGTACTGCTAAGGTTTCTATAGTTACCCAGGAAAGGGTCATGACTGTCTGAAACACATACACTCTCTCTGATAATTAACCACATCATGATAGACTGACAACACTTAATGATTAATTAGGCTAAGAACTCAAATCCTTAGCAGGAGGTAAAAGCAAAGAATTTCATAATGTACTGAACACCTCCCGGAGAGACATAGAACACAAATAGAGCTAAATTTTAAAATGCAGGTTTGCAAATTCAGTATTACTAATATAAATGTCTCCTTGGGAATCCACAGCAGAAGAAATTAGGAATCTTCTACTTGCCAGATACAGCCATACAATCACAATGAAGCTTTTGCAAAATAGCTCAACTGAATCTATTCAATGCTGTCTTATATACAAAATTCACCATTCTCCTCTCCACTTTTCAATGAAACACAATTTATAGTTTCTTCAAAAGGCAAGCTAGGTAAGTCTTCTGCATGCCAGACCTTCCTTTGTTCAGAGTTTTACAGTTCACAAAACATTTTTGCATACTTTGTGATATCTGATTTCATTGGGTAAGTGGCTGAGCCCAGGTTTTGGAGTTAGATCAATCTGGCCTTGAATATCACCTACTCTATCACTTACTAGCCAAGGCACACTGGGATTGCTTAACAGGGCATGTCTATTGTGATTAACCCTGATTTACCAATGTAGTGGTTGGTAGGGGAAAAAAACGGCAAAGACTACCAAACATGTTAAGTCTTCAATTCTCTAAATTTCTGACCTGTACTTCTCCTAAATCTTTAGACTGTCAACTAAAAGTTTACCTACCATTATATCCTCTGACAGATGTAAGAAATGACTACTTATTAGACAGTCTAAATATTTTACTAAATATTAAATATTCTGAATGAACCACATGGCTAATCCCTACCAGCTCTGTTAAAGCCATTCATTTACCAAGAATATATATTAAAAGAGCTGCCATGTACCAGGTACTGCATGGGGGCTTTAGCAGTTAAAAACCAATGGAACTACTCTCTGCTCTCATGAAGCTTATTTCACTAAAACAATTATATAAGGAGGGTGAAGTATAGAAGGAAGTGGACAAGCCTAGTTGAGGGTATCAAGGAGGCACCTATGAGAAAAAAAAATCAGAGACCTAAGGGAGGGAGTTGGTGCAGTGAAGACGACAAACTAAAGCAAACCAAGCAGGGGAATCATGTGTCAAAGAAGCAAGTCTGAAGAGAGCCTGACACCTTGGAAGATGGAAAGAATGATTGCAACCACATGAACACAAGTAAAATGGTATGAAATGAGGCTGGAATGATAGGCAGGGCTCAAAATACAAAGTTTTGTCAGTCATGTTAAAGACGTTGGTCTGTATCTTAAGAGTAATAAGAAGTCATGCAAGAGTGTTAAATAAAGAGTAACCTGACCAGAAGTGCATGTTTAAGGATCACTGTGACTGTCCTAGGAAAGCGGGTAGAAAAGAGGGAACAGCAGATACGAGGGCACCAATGGAGAGGCAGCAGGGCAGGCAGGAGACAGCAGATTGGACAGAGTGACAGAAGTGAAGACAGTCAGAAGGACTCGCTGAGCACTTTGGAACTATGACTGCCAGGACTTGGCACACCCTGCTGCCAAGACAAGACACTTCAGCTAGTTCCACTTTTGTAGAGTTGTTATTTACTCAATCCCACTAGAAATTTCAGACTTGCTCAACACTGCACTTTACTACTATCATCCAAGTTCAACCATCTGGCAAAATAGACACATTCTACCCAAATTCGTGTCTCCGGTTAACCACCCCTCTCCATTTTCACCATCACTGCCTTGGTTCAGGCTCTTACTGGCACTTGTCCTAAGGTTCTACATCTCCACCATCTCTCTCTCAATTCTAACACAACCTCCACCTCTCAGCCAGTGCTCGGTATACCAAGCCTAGTCAAGGTATCAGAGATGAAGGAGTTGGCCCAGTGAAGAGGACAAGCTAAAACTTAACTAGCAGGGAAAATCATGTGCAAAGGAAGCAAGTCTGAAGAGAGCTTGAGACTTTGAAAGGCAGACAGGATGGATGTAGCCACATGAACACAGAGCATTTCCAAAACACACAGGTGACTGTGTCATTTCCCTGCTTCAAAATGCTCAGTGGCTCTCAGTCATCCACAGAATAAATTACCAGACAGTAACATCTGACTCTGCAGGAAACACTTTACAAAACTGTATTTTAATAAAACCACAAGATATAAAATGCATAGAATGACAATCTCAAAGGTATAAAATAAGACATGGATTTAGCCACCTTCTTTTAATTTCATATAAACCTTTATGTTTCCTTCCATTACCCTGTTTTCCACCACCCTCATCCCTTAAACACACATCAAAGCAGTGCGCTAGAAAGAGGGCTGACCTGAAATCAGACAGCCTGGGTACTAACCAAATGGTACAATGCCTTCAAATGTTCAAATGAGTTCTCCAAAGGAAAAAAAAATAGTTTCTATTCTTATTTCAAATGCTTTCTAACCATCAAAATGATTGGATCATTACTGGCAAACTGAATGTTCTGTGCAACTCGTTTACAGGTGTCTTTCTCAACTTTGATTCTTCTAAGCCTTCATGAATCTGCAAGTCAACTTTCTATATAACAGGAATGAACATATTATTGGGTTTACTTATCATCACCATGCAGCAAAGCTGCTGCCAAGGTACATCATGAAAGGATCGGATGCAAACCTTCGGCTTCCTTCTCGTTCTCATAGGGGCATTATCTTCTACTCACTTCCCTTCTCCATGGCACACACCAATACCCACTTTACCCACCCCCATTATACCTTTCTGCTTCTTGAGATCTCTGGTCCACAGCCTATGCATAATTAAATACTAACATAATCTTACTCTCCTGGGCTTGAAATTTCCCTCCTTAGGAGAAGGACAGAGAAGAGGCATCACTTTCCTTGGCTGCATCATCTAAATGCTCTCTGGTGCCTCTGATTCCACTTGGATCCCTACCACGGTGGCTCTGAGGTTTGGCTGCTCAGGCCCAAAGCAATGGTTAGCAAACTTTCCTCTTCCTGAACTCTAACTACAGAACGGTAGCCAAGGTTTATTATATAAAAGGCAAAGTTTCACAATTTTGTTCTATCTAGGGAGAAAAAAAGAATGTACTTGGAAAAGGGAATCAGAAATATTGCATAAAATTCTGCTTTTGAGAAGTGGCCACTTGCCTACTTAAGACCTAACATAATGAAATATTACTGGCAACCAGACTTCCACAAAAATGATAAAGATATTCTATCCCTAGTAGCAGTCTGTTCTGTACTCGTATGGTAACCTAAATAGAAACTATTTGCTTACCTCACCTCTGAAGCTAACAAGTTCACCCAGACTCTATTTTCAATGAATCACCTTCATATTAAAGACCTTATTCAATTAAAGCTTGTCATCCTATCAAACACTTTCAAGCTCTTAGGGCTTTCAACTCCCCTTCTACTCACTCATGTCAGTCCCAAAGAAAGAAAACATACCAACAATTATAACTGCTACCTGAAGAGTATTATTTCAGCAAAATTTCTCAGGCGATTATTTCATTCAATAATACTCTTACAGAAAAGGTCAAATAATAATAAAATTTTGTGTTAGAAGATCATGAGACCAAGTATTCGGTTATTGGCAGCTTTTCCTAGCTAGAAAAACCACAGAAATTCCGGAGTTTCTGCCGACAAAATAAGGCAAAGAAAAGTAAACTTCTATTCCAAGAGTTAAATATGGCAATACTCCTTAACTCCAGCATTCATGCTTCTAGGAAATATGCTCTCACAAAATATTCCCCAAGAGAAGGTGAGGTATGTGCAAGCCAAAAAGATTTTAAATAGCACGAATTAGTCTTATTGATTTAACCACATTGTTTATTTGATTTCTCTATTCAGATGGCACGGAGCTCACAGAGACTACACACATTGAAGGCACGTGCCGGAAACTGAAGCCCTAAGAAATCACCAGGAGAGACAGCTGAGTCAGCAGAATTACTCTCTGGGGCTTTAGGTGGGGGTGGTGAACAAAAGGCTTACACACTGAGGTTATTGCCCTCTTATGATGGAGAGAACAGAATCACCATCATTAACTTCAGCCAAGTCACAGAGGTTTCCTTGGGTTGAGATCTCAGGTTTGCATTAAGAGTTCCTGAAATCAAGCCCTGACCCCACCACTTTCATCTGCATGACCAAGGAGAAGTCACTTTTTCCTTTCCTCAACTCAAAATAAGGATGACAAGACACATTCCATAAATGTTTGGGGGATTAAGAGATAACATTATGTGAAGTTTCAGGATAATCTCTGCCAAATGAATACTCCATTGCTGTTACTCTCATTATTAGCTATATCTATGATCAATATCTAATATAACCAACTTCACTGAAAAAGAAGAAAATTGTGTAAAACTGCTCAAGGTAATTGCTTAAACTTTGGGTAGCCAAAAAATACTTTTATGCAGTATACTCATTTCCTGACAGCTCATATATGAGAGTTTTCTTATTAGTGTTTAGCAATTAAATTGCTTTAACCACTGGGTTTTTAAGTTATCCAACCATATCATCTTCATGAAACATAATTAAGGAGAATTGAGAACCTCAGGGTTATTATGATCCAGAAATTCAGGTAATAAGCATTTCTATTGACAATATAAGAAAGGAAATTAAACATTCTTAGGTCTTTAGAGAGCATTCAGTAAATTATATCTTTCTAAAAAATTATTGTAAGTTGAAAGAGTTACTAATTTCGGCAAATGTAGAGAAACGCCATGATTTCTTATTGGGAGAATTAGGTACACTTTTTCCCCTAACTCTCAACTGTAAATAACTGAAGAGTAATACTGAAGTAAATACAAGAAGATGAAAGATATACCAGGGAATTCTGACTCTGGGTGGACTTTAGAAACATACAACTTGATATGATGGTAAAATTTTCACAGTAGGGTTTTTGCAAAGGTATTTTTACTGTTTTTCAGGTTACAAACTAAAAAAATTTTTCTAAAAGGTGATTCTAAGAGAAGCAGTCAAAAAGTAGGACAGACAACATTTAAGCACAAGTGGGAAAGAAAAGTCTCAGGACAGATGTTTGAGTTAGCAAAGGGTCTAAGAGGCTTTACAATAACCAACATTTGCTAAGCCCGACTGTACCCTCCACTTGTATCCCCAAAACTGCTTTTCATCTATTTGAAAACGTGATTTCTATGTCTACACAAGCTTAGTTGCTTTTTTTTAATATTCAGTTTTTAAACAATTATATCAATTATATGTGCCACAAATAGGTACTGATAATTTGAGGATGACAAAAATAGAAAAAAAAAAAAAACACTCCCCCATCTTCACAGAGCTTGGACTCTAATGGAGGGAAGAAGACAAACAAATATGTAATACCAGTGAGTAGCAAGGGCAGTGAAGAAAAACAAAGCAAGATAATAAAGAGGGGCCGGTGCTGTTTGGGAAATGGTAGGAAAGGAAGGCTTCTCTGAGGACGTGGCATCGTCTCTAGACTGGACAGTTTAGGCACCACCCCACCCCCACCCTGCCCAATTCCTGTGCTGAAACCTAAACCTCAACGTCTGGGATCACAGGGTGGGGCCTTTCTGAGTCGGATGGATTAGTGCCCTTAGGTCCACAGAGAACCAGGAAGGGGGCACTTTCCACACAGCGAATCCGCCAGCACCTGAATCTTGGACTCCTGAGCCTCCAGAACTCTGAGATACAAATTTCTGTTGTTTATTTGCCACCCAGTATGTAATATTTTTGTTAGAGCAGCCCAGATGGACTAAGCATCTGAGTAGAAATCAGAAGGAGCACAGGCAGCCATTAAGTATCTGAAAGAAGAACCTTCCAGGCCTAGGAAACAGAAGGTAGAAAAGTTCCTATTTGGGAAAATATAAATTCAACATACGGCACTGAAGCTAGTGGGGCTGGAGGCTAGTGGGGAAGTAAAAAGGAGTGGAAAACCAGGCCACAGCAGCAGGCAGGAGCCACCAGCTGATGACCACTGTGGCTTTTACTCTAAGTGAGATGCAGAACCACTCAACAACTCCGGGCAGGAGGCGGCAGTCAGGGTGAACTTTCATGAGTTCATTCTGGCAGGGAATGTAGGGACACAGGGAAGGGGGAAGTAAGGTACAAGGAGAAGCACGGAAGAGGTTAGAAGGCTACTGCACTGGTCTGAGAGAGACAATGGCAGCTGGTACTACCATCCAAGCAAGAGCAGAGACTACAAGAAATACTTGACTTCTGGACATATTTCAAAGGTAAAGTCATCTTTATATTTCACTGGTAAAGCCAAACACATTGACACTGGAACAATGTGGGGATCAGGCACACTGCCTCCCACCCCCATATCCCCTGCCCAATGGAAAGTCTGTGTATAACTTTTGACTTCCCAAAAACTTAACTACTAATAGCCTATCATTGACCGGAAGCCTTACTGATAGCATAAAGTCAATTAATACATATTTTGTATGTTATGTGGATTATATACTGTATCCTTACAACAAAGTAAGCTACAGAAAAAATGAAATAATTACACATCTCCAAAAAATTTCCCAAAAAACTGATTGAAAAAAAATCCATGTATAAGTGGACCCATATTATTTAAGGGTCAACTGTCTTCCACGTGACCTCATTAAAAAGAAAGCCATCTTTTACCAATTTGTTTCAGGCTTATTTAAAAATATATCATTGATAAATCTATTCATATACCAATGATACCAAATTCTCCCAGAGACAAGAAAATTAATCTTAAGATTAATGTAAAGTACATGTCAAGTCAAAATAATAAAATCTCCTTCCATGAAGCATCCAAGGAAAGGCAGAAAGTTGAGAAGGAACAGAAGTTGGCTTTGAACATAATTTGAAGGTGTCTTTCTTCCAAGTAGGCCAAACGACACATATGCCCATTTATTTTTCACAACAACCTTTAGAGATAGCTAGAACACATGTTGTTTTATGAAAAGCAGACAAAATACAATTTTCCATTTGTTGCCTTTCAATGGGAATACTCAAATTTACCACTCACATCTTTATAAAACTCAGTATTATTGTAATATTATGGAGAAACTGAAGTTTCCATAATTTACACTGAATTTTTCTATTTTTTTTTACATTAAATCCTATCTGTCTCTGCTTCCTTAACAACAAATGTGCTTGTCAACGGTTTCCTTATAAAAATGCAAACTGTAAACGGTATAAACTTCCTTTATATTAAACTTGAGTGGCTGCTGGGGAATCAAACCAAATGAAAACTAAAATGTGATATATTCCTATTAAAACCACAAGGCTTAAAACCACAAATGGTTAATTATTCCTCAGAATCTTACCCATTGGGATCAACTGTAGTTGTGCTTGTCTTTGAATTAGACTTTTTCCACCACTGACTTTCCATCTCTGCTAGGACTAAGCAAATAACAGTAAATTGGTTACTGTGGTTACAATGCTTGATCTTCAGAATAAGAAAACCTTAACTCCTTCAGCTCTGACTATGATGAACAGAAGGTAAATAACAAATGCTATGTCCTCTTGCCTTGGCAAATGTCACTAGATGGGTAAACATCTCATTTGGTGAAATTCAAAAAGTTATATGTAAACAACACTAACTATTGTAAATAACAATGATGCCAAGGCTTATTTAGAAATAGCCTAATCTCCATATTCAATATGGAGTCATTAAAAAGAAAGTCACTTTTATTAATTTGTTTTGTTCAGGCAAAGACAAGGTAAAATAAGCATAAATTGTAGTAAGGAATTCTCGGGATTTGAAACCATTTAAGTTACTTTATAAAAAGTCAAATGTAGAAAAAGAATACAACATAAAATTATTTTTGTCTATCACACTTAAATTACAAGTTTGGCACAATGAGCACCTACTATATTATGTGGTCAATAGACTTTTAAAGTCTCTCTCTAAAAGTCATACACACAAAATATCGCTGTTCTTATACGCAAGCATCAGTGCCATAAAAACGCAACAAAATATCATGAAACCCGTAGCTGTGAATGGATGTATTTTTAAAGACATTCAGAAAAAATGTTTCTTTAAATCAAACACAGCAATCTTAAATGGTTCCCTGACAAACTATAATTAACCACTGAGACATGGTATTGTACAGTACAATTCTCTTATTATTTTCAGAGGGCCACAGCTTCCTGACAGCAAAGCTGGAGAAGCCACCTCTGGGTGTCTGTAAGCACCACACCTCAACAGCCCCAGAGCAGCTTAATTCACAGAGACTGTAAGGGTGCTACCCAACACATGCTTACACACATACACATTCCAACTGAGCAACTCAAGACAAAAGACAAAAAATGGAACCCATTTTGAAATCGAAGGGGAAAAAAAAAACTATAAATTACTGTAATTACTTTAATAGCCATTTCAGAAAGGATACTAACAAAGGCCTGGTTTCCTCATGCATGCACACATGCCTGCTCCCATCCTTAAGAGGGCCCAGGCTATTCTTATCTACAATTCTTACCTAACACCCGCGATTTGCTAAACAATGAGCCTAATTTATATCATTTCAATTCTGGTCTGATTGGACGTTTTCCCTTCTCTCAACAGAAACATGACAATCTGCAAGTTATTTGTTAGGAAAAGCAGAGCTCGGGCTGCTGTTTGCCAGAATGGCACAAGAGATTAAAATTTTTCTAAACGCATCTTGGTCAATGACAAAACAGCTACAGAGACCCCTGAAAGGACATAAGTGCCTGTCAGGTGTTAATGCAGGTGGAAGCTGGGCGAGAGATGAGTAGTTGGGTCGGGTGGGGGGGAGTGAGGTGGTTTTAGGTGGTGCCAGGAATGTGAGCAGTGGATCTGTTCCTTCAAAGGGGCAGAAAATAAAAATCGCATATGTACCTCTCAAAACTTTATGCCTGATGCATAACAGATCTGCAAAAATATTTGTTGACTGACTTAATAGTGACCATTTCTGAGATTGAACCTGGTACATTAACAAAGGATATAGACACATTGTTTTGAAAATATCAGAAAGCAGAATACTCCATTCCAGACTCTTCTACAGGAATATTACCACTAAACTAATTTCAAAACCAACTCCGCAAATCATTTACTTCAATCAATCCCTTATTGTAACCTCATAATATACCATTTTACAAAAGGGCACCTTTCTGCTTCATAAGCTTTAGAGGCAAATTAGTTTCCT
Organism: Phataginus tricuspis; assembly: GCA_029783875.1. Taxonomy (NCBI): domain Eukaryota; kingdom Metazoa; phylum Chordata; class Mammalia; order Pholidota; family Manidae; genus Phataginus; species Phataginus tricuspis. Next base: position 32,670,728 of record JAQQAC010000477.1, read on the forward strand.
CAAATTTTTCAATTTAGGTCCTTTTGCCTTTGATTTTAAAGGCATTCATAGCTGCATTTCACTTTTCTGTGGATGAATATAAACAAGATTTCACCAGTACAGGAGCCATTCTGGCCTAGATTAGTCAAAGGCATTACAATGTTGACAGTGCATATAGCATGAAACAAAGTATAACAACAACAGCACATTAGGAGTGTAGCACAGTAATATTTTTAATAGTGCAATTTTTTAAAAATATGAAGGAACATGTGATAATGGTTATTTTGGGTAGTGAGCAAAAGTCAGGGAAGGAGATTCCAAGGGACTTTGTTATTTATATGATGTACTTCTATAACGTTTGAATTTTCTATAATGGGTAGTTATGCTTTTGTAATTAGAATATTAAGTATTTTTTAAAACATGTACTATTTACAACACATAACACAGTCATGGAGTTTCAGAAGAGAGCATCTAAGGACTGCCAGGTATTGATCACATAAAGCAGAACTTCCATCTGTGTTTTAAGGTCCTATTAAACTATTATTTGATAGGTTCTTCTGGCCATTATACAAAATAAAATATATGGGAAAATGGTAGAAGTTAAAGCACAAAACAAATATAACTATCAAGTTTTTAAGGAAAGAAAACCACAACAAACTAACAGACTAGAATTCTGTAATTCATTTTTAAAACGGGCCCAGTAGTACAGGAAACCATTAATATTAACTGCTTCCGTCATAACCATTTGTTGGCAATACCAATTGCACTAGCTTAGACAAGTTCAATGGGCTCTAAATTGCTTAAATTACACTTGGTTTCATACTCCAGCACATCAAGTACCACTAAATATTTCAACTGTCCTTGTCAAGTGTCTTCTAAGGCAGGGCCTACAGGTGTTGGGAAGATTCAGGGCCATTTCTTCCATTAATCGTTTGTAGCCTCAGGACACCTGACAAATGTTCCACTTCCATTTCCCACAGGCCCTTAAACAGAGGAAAATGAAATGGTGCATCTTCCAGGCTTTTTATTTTTAATTGCATAGCAGTAAGGGAGAAGAAATAGCACAACGGAAAGATTTTTGCAATTATTAATGCTTTGGACCATTTGGAAGAAAGTCATAGAATGCAATTCCCTCAGTTTACAGTCAGGGAACAAGGATACAGAGTCACTCAGCTGGCAAGAGGCTAAATCAGGATCAGAACTCAGGTTTCTTCAATCCAAGGAAAAACAGCCCATTCCTCTGATATTACTGCAGTAAGATTCAACAGACCAAAGGTTCTCCCACTGAAGAGGGCATCACAATGCCCTCTCGGCAAAGCTTGTTGAACCTGAGCGCAGGTCTCCATGCACAGAGTTTCTGATTCAGTAGTTCTTGGATGGGGCTGGGACTTTTTTTTTTTGTCCCCAAACAAGTTCTCAGGTGACACTGATGCTGCTCTGGTGACAATCTGAGAACCCACGGCACAATCACCATCCACCCAGAAGAACAGATTTCCTTACCTCTATTCTACCCTAAAGTCAGGCCAGTTAAATACCATAGAGTAGGTTCTACCCCAGTTAATCAAAACTCAGTTTGCCCTCAAAAAAAAACGCTGGTTGGTGGTGAATCTCTGTTTAACTTTCTCTCTGTACCCCAGAAAATGAACCAGACAGCCTTTAAATTAATTCTTCCTCCCCCCACAAATCCCACTGGAATAGTAACTAGAATTACATAAAATATATCAGTTCTATCTAAATTAATTAAAAGAAAACATTGTCAAAAAACTTAGGTGATCCTAGAAGCTAGGTTGGTAATATAGATGAGTGAAGCAAGCCAGCGTTACATGAGAGAAGATGGAGTTAACTATGGCAGCTGCAGAATTCTTGTTCCATACGAATACATTTCATATTTAAATAAAAAATTCACTCCCCTGTTTCCATACCCTGCATGCCAAATTCAGCCTACAGGTCAGACAGCCAACTTGCCCATGTGTTTAAATTGTTACAAAATTCAGTATTGGTATCCAGGTATGTGATATATCCCTCCATTTGTTCAAGGTTTTAAAAAATTCTTATAAAAGCTATCTCAACTGTGAAGAAATCTTCTCATAGAAAAGAAAGTTGGTCTCCAGAAAAGTAAATATCCTAAGTATAGACCAAATATTCATTTCCTAAGTATTACGTAGATTGAGAAATTCATTCTATTCTATAACCATGGAAGAAAAGCTGATCTAATCATCAACCAATACACATTATCTTTTCACATTAAAAGTACATACATATTGAACACGAATGAATGGCCTGGTGCATATGATTATGTATTTTCACCAAGTCTATGAGATTCAATATTTAAGGAGGAGTATTATTCCTTGAAAGTGCTCCAAATATTCTTCAGAGCTCACTATCTGGCATTATGTGCACATGAAATAACTTTTAAGAAAAATCTCAGCCAATGCATCAATCGGTAATTTCTTACTATTGATAGTAAAAATGTACTATTTATCTCCTTAAAAGTGTTCATAAAGTCCTCAAATCCTTTAAAATCAACTTTATTTTCTGCATGATCCAACTTTTTCTGTTCACTGGAAACTACTGTAGCATCTGTTGGGAAAAAAATAACTCCTATATTTTGAAAAGTTTTAACTCTTTTACTAGTCTAACCAGGAACCTAATTTATCCACACAGAGTTGCCTATGTTTCAGATCTGGAAAATGCTCTTAACACGACATATTCAGATAAATTTAAACCTTTAATCTAAATTAAAACAAACACACAAAGCAAACTCAATTTGTATATAGTAACTTTACAGAGGAGATCCTTGAGTTCTCTTTTAGCTAGATCAGATTTAGCTGGATGGAACAGCCGAAGTGCTGTCAACACTGAAATGAGCTTTCCGAAGCCTGATGCTTCTGGTAGGTAGAAGCAAGAGATGCATATCTAGGTAGAAACCATACAGCTCTGCTATAAGGTTGCACAAAATGACAGTCAAGGGGCAGTACAGGGAAACCTAGTTGTCAGCTAAAGCAAGAGGAGCAGCTGACAGCTAAGTTTCCTAGTCAGCATTCTAAAGGAGGTATATAACATTAAAAACAACAAAAAGTGGGTAAAAGTCATTACCTGATCTAAGACAACAAAAGAAAGAAATTAAAACCCCAATGTGCAGAGTGCTATAACTGACATCTTAAAAAAAAAAGTCAATGGACAGCTTATTCCTAACTCAATGCAAATAATATTTATCTACGGATGTATCAAGGCTCAATTTTAAGTTTACTTTTATCTTAATATAATTTCTGCCTCATGAGTTTCTAGAAATTTATTTGATTTAGCTTTAGAGAAGTTTTATTTAATAAATAAGCATTGATAAAAAACAAAAAGATTGTGGGCTCAATAGCAAGATGAGATATTTTCCTCAGATACTAGAGACAATGACAAAACCTATCCCAGGAGCATGAGGGTGCAAACAGAAGATTTTTGGAGCTGAAAGCCTAAGTCATGTAGCTGTCATGACACTAGGGCAACATACGTAATGTGTGTAACTACACCATAAGCTATACTTATGTCTCAAAACATCACAAAATTTAAAACAAGACTTAAAGTTACTTACTTGTCCCATAAATACATATTTGACATGGTGCTTCATTAAAGCTGACATACGGTAAAATTCCTTGTCTTAAATATAAAAATCAGATGAATATTCAGAGTCCTAAGCCTTATAAACAAAGTTTTTTCATATTTTGATGTATCCCAACCAAGATAAAATAATTGGATATAATGGTAAAAATTACACTTTAAAGAAATTATTTAAAAATCTATATTTTGTAGTTCTTATATAGAAATGCAAGCTCTCCTTATCAAAGAAAACCTATGGGATAATTTAATAACTGGACAAAAATAGTCAGCCCAGCACAACCACACAATCGAATTCTCTCTCTTGAATTACATTCCCCAGAAGTCACACAACTTGAAGGACTGACTCAGTGGCTTGATGCAATAGCTACTTCTGATCTCAACATAGGTGGTTTTGTCTTGGTGACTCCTTTTTCAGCACAGAGATTGAGCAGCGTGCCTTTGAGTGCATTCTCATAAGGACCATAAAATGTGGTCATTCCCATTTTTAGCTTCTGGAACTTCATGAAGCTCAGGTGGCACACAAAGTTTACAGAGACAATGGAAGACTGAAATGAACTCTTTGGAGGTTTGATGTGTTGGCCAAAACTCAGTCCCATGAACATCATTCTTGGGCACAGAGTGATATGGACTTGGAGTCAAGGTTGCAGCCTAACTCAATCCCTAACAAATTCTGTCAGCAACGGCCAGGTCACTTCATCTGTCGGCGGTTTACTCTTGTCAGCCATCAAATGTGATAATAATACTTCAAGGGACTCTCATAAGGACTAAATAAAAGAAAATCTGTAAAATACCAAGTACAAATACTGGAATATAGGAGGTACTCAAAAACTGGCAGCTATTTAGAGGTTTTTCTACAAAAGGTAGAAAGAAATGCCCCTGAAGAGATATAGGTACTTCTACACACCCACAAAAAAATGGGCACTTTCATTTTCATGAGTCCATGTTAAACATGCAACTTCCCTTGCACCAATAGTGCATGGATAATGTATCAAGTGAAGACACTTTATACACTACTCTTTTGCCCATTAAAAGTAAATAATTTCCTACTAACAATATATCTAAAAATAAATATTTCTAAAACCCTAAAGAACAGACAGTTTGCCACATTTTCTATCACTCTCAAAAAATGGCAAGACATTTAATAGACAGATATGTTTAATAATGAAGCAGGAAAATTGTATTTGCCTCAAAGTAAAAGTTTCAAAAAATTTTTAATTTCCTTATTAATAAAACAGTTTCAATATATTGAAAGAAAAACTAGAGGCCAAATATGAAATACAACTCATAAAGTCATGATTTTTTAATCACAATATAATATAATGCTGCTCTGTCAGTTTTTCATTATATAAGCTATAATTTCTTTTGACTTTCTTAAATATTCCACTACATGTGTCAGACTATCTTTTCATGAGTCATTGACTCTATTGTTTGTATACATGAGGAAATCCCCATAAAATCCATACAAGCAAAGAAACTCTAATTGCATTTGAAAAGGAAATATTAGTTACATATATATGGACTTTTCAAAAGTACTACAATCCTAGGTGAAAATACCATACCAGCATCATACCTATTAGGAGATTTCTAGTGCATTGTTTGGCTTTTTAAAATATATATATGTCTGGTACAGACTATCTGGCTACTTTTATTTCAGCTGAGGTATGGTTTCAAAGGAGCACTGTGGAGTATTTACATGACATAGGATTTTTGTTACTTTTATCATTTACAAAAGTAGAAGTATTCTAATCTGATCTTCAATTTAGTGAAGTCTATCACTCTAATATTATACGGCATCTTACATGGGGACCAGAAGCCACTAATGTCTTTGTAGAGGATAAGCAGAGAACACAGATTATTGCAGTAGTTCAGGTAAGATAATAAGGGCCTAAAGAAAAATATTAAAAATTGGTTAAAATCCACTGTAAATGAGGATGTGGGAAAGCAGGTATTTTATAAACATTGTGGGAATATAAAATTGGTAGCATCTCTTTGGAAGAAACACTGGCAATAGCTACCAAAATTTAAGTGCACACACCATCTGACCCAGCAAATCTCTGCTATTAATACATGCATCTACATGAATATGTGTTGGAATAACAGCAGAAAGAATGTAAACGCTATTAAGAGGGGATAATTTAAATAAATTGTGCTATAGCCATATAATTAAATATCATGAAATAACAGAACTGTGAAAACATGGCAGAATCTCCAAGACATATTAATTTTTGTAAAAACTCAGAACATATTATGCCAATTCCATTGTCATATATTTTAAGAAATATATTTTTTGGTACATGACTACAATTTCTCTGGAAGAATATGCAAAAAAAAGTACTAACAATTTCCTTTATGGAATTAAACTGTGGATAGGCTATGAAAAGTGACTTCTTTTTTATTTTATGTTCATCTGAAATGTTTTAATTTACCAGGTACATATAATACGTTTTGAAATAAATTATCATAAAAAACCAAAAGTATGACTAACCACAGATATCCAAGCCTACACATTTAAAGATTTTAATTCTTTGTGGAAAGAAGGATTAAAAAATGTGTCAGATTACAGAAATCATTTGGGTAACTGCAGTCAGGAAGAGCTGCTCCACAGAAAATGCACGGAGAAAGGACACTAAGGGAAAACTGCCACAGAGCTTAGACGTTAGAAAGGCATCTGCTCTGGGAAGTGGAAGAATGGTGAGAGTCAAAGAGCTTGGCTGACAGAGACACGCATAGGAGGAAGAGAGCTAGTCTGCACAAGACATAGAGAACAGGAACTTCAGAGGAGGAAAACCGAGAACTCACATATGCCCACACAAGATCCTGTAACGTCACCTGAAGGAAAGTACTGAACCATTTGGGCATAAGAAGAAGAGGAATACAACTGAGATGATCCCTCAGGAAAAAGAAGTTCTTGGAACACCTTGAAGAAGTCAAAACCTAGGAGCCTGACAAAAATCGTAAGGAAAGCCATGTTTGATCCTATTCACTGCACATTTGGCAGGCATGGTATCTATCATTAGTGCCAAGAAAAGATGTAAGTGCCTCCATCGAGGCAGTCTCAACAGAAACATACCCCTAAAACAGGATTCTCAACCTTGACGGTGCTTTGGAATCCTGCCAAAGAGGCTTAAAATATACTCACGCCTGAGGCAATTCCTAGAAATGTTTGTGTAACTAGCTTGGGATGCAATCTCCGCATCGGGAGCTTTCAAAGTTCCCCAAATGATTCTAAAGTGCAGCCAAGGCTGAGAACCACCATACTAAAACAGCCCGCTTCTCCCACTCAGAGAGTAATTCAGTCTTCCACAGTTAAAGAGCGTCCCAGCACCCAAGGTACCCAAGGTACCCAAGTCCTTTAGGTTTCATCTGCCAGAAGATTCCTTGTCTCCTCCACCCTTGTGGCCTGCCGTCTCATTGGTCATCTCGGGAATTCACGCCTGTGCTGGCCCTCTCACATACTGACACATGCTGTGGCCACATGACTCGATGTGGCCAAAAGACAGGCAGGCACTCAGCGCCGTGGGGCTTGTTCTCTCGCAGACCCCATTTCAGTGTCCGGCTGCCATGGTTTATATAAGCACAACCGAGGAGAGCGGCAACCTGCAGGAAAACCAAGCCCCTGCTCGGCCAGCTGTGGGGTGGGTGATGCCCCAGCTGAAACCATGTGAAAGAAAGAATCAACCAATCAACCCACAGATTTGTAAGAAAATAAATAGTCATTGTCTTAAGCCACTAAGTTTTAAAGTGTTTTGTTACTCCATAGGTAAGGAAAAAATTTACTACTTGTACCCTTTGCAGTTAGTTTTTAAACAGCATCCTCGGCTGTTTCAAGTTTTCCCTCCCAACCGTAACTGCTCTCGTTTCATGATCTTGCTCTTCATGCATCTTATTCCGGCTCCTCTGTCCAGAATAGCCTTCTTGAACTTAAGGGATCTGTGGACTGCTCCACAAACATTCAGCACACACAGGTATCAATCTTTTGTTAAAGAGCCATAAGTAATTTTAAGTGAAAATTAAAAATTTTTTAATTAATAATTTCCCATCAGTGAGAGATGGTTTGCTGTTTGCAGTCTTTCACCTGAGGTGTCTTTATCTGACATGAGCTAAAGGTCAGATTCCATATCTATTCGGTTTATTTTCTTCCTTATTTCACCTACATTAGAAAGTCTGTCTTTACCAGGATAGGATGGTGGGAATGACAGCACGTATTTGGCGGCTCTCAAAGAGTTCAGGATATTTGAAGCAAAATGTACCTCTGGGAATGACAGAGATTTCTCACTTGCACCTGCTTTCAGTCAGCTGGAACACCTAGCACACTTATCGTGAGGCTGGCTGTTTCTTTCAACATTAAATAAATCCTTATAGTCTGCGTCATTTACCAATTTTTAAAGATGTCATTAAATTTCTTCGTCTACATGAAGAGAATCATCAAGTAATGGGGAAAAATAAAATTTGTGGTAGGAATCCTCTGTAGTCATTCTTCTTCAAAAGCCTATATTAACCTCCCCTCCGTGTTCAACACTGTAATAATGCAGCCATGGAAAGGCAAAACCAAGTTACTTAAGAAACTGAACAGCATAGGGAAACACCAACCTTGCAAGCCACTTAAAATAATACAAATGAGTGAATCCACTACTAAAAAGAAATGTTTTTATTTTATCCTTCAGATAAACTTGTTTGAGCCCCTGTGCCCCAGGCAGCCAGCCAGCATCCACTGCAGGGAAAAGGCAGTCTCACAGCTCTCCACCCGGCTCACTAAGTCAGGCACTCAGTAATACAATGCCACCCTACTCACAGTCTTCACTGCTTCCATCATCTCTGAGTCCTAAGCAGGAGGCTTATTACTGGCTAGCAACTGGTCTTGGAGAACAAAGCAGAAGGTGAACAACTATCAGGGAAAACTCTTATTTACAAAGCAAATGACCCCCACAAATCTGTTTTGCTCTCTCAAAAGATTTCAGTAGATCCTAACCTAATCCACCTTGTTCAATCTCCATAAAGCTCAAAATAATCACTCCCTTTTCCTGTCACACAGGATCTTAGGTGATAAATAATACTAGAAGTCATCAAACGATTCTTTCTTATTAGAATATAAGTTTTATGAGGGCAAGGGATTTGTCTCTTTTGTGTGCGGCAGTGTTTCCAGTGCCTGAATTAATTATCCAAAGAGAGTATAGGCTCTGAAAAGACATCTCTTGAGTGAATGAATGTATACAGTCCATATATTCCAAATTCCAAACAATGATTCAGTCTCTACCACTCAGTTCTTTTGCCTGTGAGGAAAATGCTACCACACATTTTCTTTTATTTAAAAGAAAATTTAAAAGTAAATGTTCTTTTCTGATGGCAACCGATATGGGCTGTGTCATTTAACAAACGGGTCTTACCAATAATTAATCTGCTTCCCCTCTACACACATTTGTCATTAGTGTTTGGACTAGTTGACAAGCTTCTTGGTAGTGGTGTGACTTATGTCACACAAGGATCGAAATTCTGAATGACATTTCTAGGGTTTTAGTCTCTGTCTTCAGGGAGAAAAAAAGAGCATCAATTTCACATTGGAAAGACTTATTTTGGCAGTTTCATAACAGGGGACTAGGGGTCAATGGAGCACTAGTCCAATAAAATCTGAATGCTAGATATTCATTGCCACGCTTGCCATTTGCATGTTTCCTTATTTAGAAGCCTCTGGTAAATTATGACACTAGCCAAGTCCCTTCCACCAACTTATTTAGGTTTAAATTCAGTCCTTGAACTGGAGTTCTGATGCTAATATTTTAATTCTATTTCTGCCATTTAATTAATTGTTTTTGAGACATCAATCCATTTTCGTGTACATGGGAATTAAAATAACACAATAGTAATGACAGGAAATGAATATTTATATATGTAAATCACATGCAAATAATACAGCATGTTGTAGCAAGGAACTGGCACCTTGACTGGGAAAACTGAGGGACCCGGTCTTCAAAATGTGATATTTGTAGCTAGATGCTAGTTGTTTCCCAACAAACTCTTTCATTCTCAATAATAAAACCATTACTTTGGACTTACCACAGAGTCCCCCAGAATAAAAGCATTTTACATTTCCCTCTGAAGCTTAGTTTGGCCTTGCGGTTACGTCCTGGCCAACAAGATATAAGTCCAAGGATCAGGTGTGACCTCTAGTATTTGTGCTTAAAGGGAAAGGCCTCCGCATCCATCTGTCTTTTGTCCTGGCTAGAAGTCAAACAAGGGGCCTTGACCAGCCGTCTTGGGCCATGAGGAGGAAACGACCCACTGAGACCCGTAAAAGCAAAACAAAACAAAACAAAGGAGTCTGGTCTCTAACACCACAGACTATTAGCTGCGTATGGATTTTTTTTTTTTAATATTTGAGAGAAGCTGCTAGCTTAAGGCATTATTATCCTAGGATTTTTGGCTATTTGTGCCCAAATCTATTCTTAACTGCTACTCAAAACATAAATTATCGGTGCAAATAATGTAACAGTACTAATAATGACAATAATAGATAACACATTCACGATGTGCTGGACCTTATTCTAAATGCCTTACATTTAATAATGCATTGACATCACAACCACTGTAACTACACTTGGTTTATACAGGAGGGAAATGAGGCACAAAGAAGCTCAGCAAGTTGCTCAGAATCACACAGCAACTGAGGCACTGTCATTCTGGGCTCTACTGCCTGTCACAATCATTCACAATTAAATGCACTAAACTGACTGTCATAATTAAGTTACAACATTTAAAATTTGTAGAATGTACATGAACAAAGTTGTCATACTGGTCTTTTCCTCCTCAGCCAAACCACCTGTGAAATATTTGCAGGGCCCTAGTGGACCTCAGAAGCCCATTGACCCCACTTTGAGGTTCTCAAATCCTGGGGTTCCTCAGTGGACCTGAGACTATCCAGAGGCCCTCCTTGCCGGAATCCTAGCAGGCAAGCAGAAAGTCCCAGCAGCTTTACAGGTGCCTGAGGAACATGGCGCCAACTGAGGGCTGAGGCTTGCTTTTAGCACATACATACAGCCGATTTAACCATCGGTTACCTCTCACAGAGTAGGGGACAGAAATTACACAAGAACACAGATATTCATCACTGTCTTCAAATGTCCAGCGAACTTCATTCCAAACCACTGGATACATTCCAGGGATCAATGCTGAATAATATTGTACCATCTGATTTCAAATAGAGCATTTTCTTATATGGTGCTTTGTAACAATAGAAGCAAAAAGAATGTTAGAGCTGAAAGAGGAATTGGAGATCCATTTAACCCCAAACGTCCTCATTTCACAGATGAGAAAATCAAGGCATAGAGAAATTAACTTATTTGCTCAAAACCATCACAACTGGGACTATGCTACAGGTCAAATACCAGTATCAGATTTGGGAGTTTTTGTTCATTGTTGAACTACGTTACCCTTTCACAATGTCAATGTAAACTGTAGATGCTCAATATTTTTCTAAATAATTGGCTAAAAATTTCCAAAATTGAGTTGGAACTTTTCTTAGTAACTCCAGGCAATGGAGTTCTCAGCTGAAAATTCAAAGAACTTTGTGGCTCTTCAAATTTTTATTTCACCTGTGATGGCTTGTTTCTGTCAGAAAGACAAATTTCCTTAATAATGAATCATTCATAATACTATTTAGGAGTAGGAAATTTTCGACAAATTTGGGGGCACCTAGCTATAATGTGGAAGAAAAGCTAGAGACAGAAAATGCAGTATTTCCAGCCTACACAATTTTAGGTAATAAAAACGTGCCTAACTATATCTGTCAGTGGAAATTTCTCACCTTCAGAAAGACTGAAAATCTCATTTAATGATGAGTGATGATTTACTCTTGAATATAAACTCCAAGCAAGTAAACAAGCCAAAGTCTTGAGTGTTGTGACAGAACCGTTTGACACCTCCTACGTGGGCTTTGGCTCTCAACAATACTGACTAGGACTTCTGGCTTTGCCCAAAAGTTACCCAAAAATGTAACAGACTTGCAAAAACATGTCATTTTCTAAGTCTATTCATTTAGCAAGCAGCTGATAGCTTGCATTTTGCTTCTAAAGCTTGTGTCAGAAAAAGTGATATTCCCATAAAACTGGCCCAGATGATGCACTACAGAAGCCCCAGCAAGGTGCGCAGGTCTGACCACTTGCCCAGTGCAGTATAGGAATCCACGCTGCAAGTAACACCTCACAGGCGAGAACTGCACGCAGTTGAACATGATAAAGATGTTAATGGGGCATGGGAGAGACAACATTTTATATAAATTATTCCCATTCCAAAAGGCCTGGCAGTGATTTATGGGTGGCGATGATATACAATTAGAAATTAAAGAATCAAAGACCATAAGGACCAACTGAGGAAAACAAAGCAGTTGTTCTCTGACTTGAAGAAATTATACCATTGGAATAATTAATTTACCTCTAGGCTTACTGATATCTAAGGCAAACAATGAAAATGGGTTACACAGTTCTAATTTTCTGATAAGGGAAAACTTTCAAGTTTTATAAAGACACCAATTTTTACTCATTTACCAAAAGCAGGAATTCATCAAATGTGTCCTTTCTGAATCTGTGGCTGAACAGCAGCTGCAGTAATAGGTAAATTCATACAAGTGCTCGCTATCTTCCATTTGACCAAGCACCCCATGTTCACCGTACAACTTAATCATTACAGGAACCTTAGTAGACACGTCCATTTAAAGATGAGAAAACAGAAGCGCAGAGATAGAAAGACTGCCCCTTGGCAGAGTCAGTAAGTGGTATATGCAAAGCCACTGGGCCAAGTTCCAAAATCCACACTTTTAAAGATAACCTTTCTTTCTGAATATATGAAACTAGCATATCTTCTACATGTTTTACAATGGTTTTAAGAAAGCCACCCTGATGTATGGCAATTATACTTAAATATTTTAAGTTCTAAAGCCTGTATTTTTTGACACACTTCTCTGTCTCACTAAGCAAATATTAGTAAGAAACATTAGACATTGGAATCAGCAAAATACATAGTCCTTGACATCGTAGATCTAATGGATAATAGGTATTATGTAATGATATATAAGGCAGAATAACATACATTATATACAACATACATGCTAATTTATAACATACAGTTCCAACAGATAATATTCCTACTGAGCCTTATAACATATAATATTAAACTATATGTCAGTGGTTATATTTCTCTAGAAATAATGTGATTCGGACACCTTGCTTGCTGGTGTGCTAATTTAATATTACCTTAAATATGGAAAAATACCAATATATTGCCAACCATATCTTTCAACAATTTATTTCAATTTTTAGTAACCTGGGCCAACTGCTAGCTTTTCGTCAACTCATGATTATCAACCAATTAAAAAATATCTACTAAGTAAGTCTCATTTGAGGATTACAGTTTATAGGTAGATGTTTTGTAAACAAGGACTGAAGAAGGTGAGATGGAAATTCTGTTGCAGAAGTAAAATTTCTCTTCAGTCCAGGATGGGGGTGTGGAAAAATGTGGCCAGATCTGGAAGGAACCTTGCAGGCTACTTGATGCCCACAGGCAGAACCTATATTCTGCCTTTTGCCCTAATGGTAAGTATCTACCCTGACACTAGTGAAGCTTAAACTTAAGGGGCCCTCCTACCAGACACCCTTTCTGGGCCCTGGCCGAGAATCCAATGCTTTCACTTAGTCAGGAAATTTCATTTGTAAATTTCCAAAGGAAAAAATATTTTTCCTTAACCCCCCCAAATTATGTATCAGACTCCACCAAAACTAGTTGTGGCCCTGCTTGCTTCCCTTAAGACTTTGAATCCTCTAGAGCATTAGTTATTAGCCAAGACCCCAATGGTACATATCACAATTCCAAAAAGAATCTGCTTCTACTTTCCATCAGAAAGTTACTTTGGTATCAGTTCTTTTCATTTGATTCTCTGCTACCTCTTGCTGACAGGTGTAGTTTTAATAAAATTCACAGGCTGATAGAAAAGAAATGAATATTAACTTTTCCATAGGCACACAATATCACCTTGTTTTTATGTAAAATTTAACCTCCAAGAAATGGTAAAAACTCTCTCAATATACTGGATGTTTGCCTATGGTAAAATTGTAGCATAAGGATGGTCTAAAGATTTTATTAAAGCCTTTGTTAGAGTTGCTCAAATTATAACATTTTAATTTGATTCAGATACTATATGAAAATTTTCTCAATTATTTTTAACAATTTTAAAGAAAGTAAAAAAAAAAGCATCCTGCTGTACAGTGCTTGAGATGAGGAAGTAGTATTTATCTGCCTTTAGAAAAACAAATTACTAAATATAGCCTCCCTTTATTGAAAGTTAGATGATACTACAGCTATTTTAAAGAAATGAGATAAACTCTTTCTTCAGAATCAGATCTTGTAGCACTTTTACCTCTAAGCTCTAAAGTGATAATGTTCAGACTTCAAAATGATACATGAAACACTTTAGTTATTGAGATGTAGCAAATTCTTATTTAAATCTTGCGCCACCTAAGTAAAAATGTTGACATCGGAAACTTTTCCAAGGCTTACATCTATTAGCTCCTCCATGTGTATCCTAGTAATCCTTTGAAAAACAGCTTCATATCAAAGCTCTTTTCCTTTCACACATTTCAACCCAATTAGAGAGGAGAGAGATGAGTGTTAACAAGACAGTTAATTTTAGAAAATATATGCAAAAAAGCCAAATGTTTTTAATTACTTTAATATTTTCCACATGTAGAACTTTATCTTATTAGGCATTAAAACAGTATCTAAAAAGGAAAAATCAGAGGAGCTATCAGCACTCTGTATGAGGTGATCAGCTGGACACAAATTAATATTTATGTTCAGAAACGTCCTCTATCAACTATCAGGGATTTGTGTAGAGAGTATTGTATTACATTGTGCTGACCCTTCTCAAGCAGTTAACCCGCATGCTTTTATCAGTTAAGTACATGAATTTCTTACAGATGTTCTGGTTATCTTCTAAATCATATCAAGAACCAAGGAAAAATATAATTCAGATCCCTTTGCTCTTTCTGTTTGTTTGTTTGTAACATGTTCCCCACAGTGGCTTTACTTTGGGGATAAAAAAGAGATAAAGCCTACTTTTCAGTCCCATTAAATTAAACTTGAATTGGGATCCCAAATTGAAGGAAACAAACCACACTAAACCATCTATTTCACCACTCCTCTTCTCTGTGAACTGAGAATATTCTCCAAGATGCAATTTATTCAGAATGTTTAAGAGAGATATCTCTTCACTAATATTGTGAGATGTCCAAAAAGTGAAAAAAACCCATAAAGCACTGCTTAGAGCTCAATGCCATAAAATAAGAGTGTTGTTATAATATACTAAAATTATTCTCCTAGGACAAAAACTGATATGGAAGACTTATTGACACTTAGGAGGAAAAGTCATTACAATGAGCTATTTAAATACCCTTAAAAGGATTTCTGGGAAGACGGCGGCATGAGGAGGGTGGTGGAAAACTCCTCCCAAAACCATATATATTTAAGAAAATACAACAAATACAACTATTCCTAAAAGAGAGATCAGAAGATACAGTACAACAGCCAGGCTAGAACTGACCTGCAGGAACTCAGCGCTTCATGAAGCAGGTAGGATGCAGGGACGCAACCCGGCAGGACGCGAGCACTCCCCCGCCCCAGCGCACTGGCAGGAGGAAAGGATTTGGAGCGGGGAGGGAGTGGAGGCATGGGCCCGCCAAATAATCAGCCCTGGTGATCTGCACCGGGAGCGCTCACACACATCGCATGGTGTATCAGAGATTGGAGAGACAGAGGGGCAGAATCTCAGAGGGACGGCGCAGCTGGGTCCTCTCAGCTGGCTCCCCGGTACAAAAGAAAAGCGCGCGCTTTTTTAAAAGTCTTAAAGAGCTAAGGGCCCAAGAGCGGAACAAAACCGTCCCAGCGCACTCAGCCCAGCAGGCTGGGAGTCCTGGGGAATTTTGGACACCTAGGCCAGTGACTGAGGAAAGGAGCCGCACCAAGGCTTCCCACAGATATCAGTAGCCTCCCATTTGTTCCCCACCACGGGCTGGCACAACAAAGGGTCTGCCAGAACAGAACAGTGGGGCAGCAGCGCCACCTACAGTAACCTCACAGAATCTACTCCTGGCAGGTGGTTTTTGTTTTGTTGTTTTGTTTTTTGTTGTTGTTGTTGTTTTTCTTTTTCTCTTTTTCTTTCTTTCGTTTTTTCCCCTTTTTTCCCTTTTGTTTTTTTCTTTCCTTACTTTTTTTTTTCTTTTTAAAAGTCTTAAAGAGCCCAGCTGACACACGTGGAGCCTACCAGGGACCACTTCCACCGACATGAAAAGACAGAGGAATATGGTACAAACAAAGCTTACCCAGACAACCCCAGAGAGGGAGCCTAATGGGATGGACATGCACAATCTTCCTGAAAAAGAATTCAGAATAAAAATCATAACCATACTCGTGGATCTGCACAGAAATGTGCAAGAGCTGAGGGAGGAAGTGAGGGAAGTGAGGAAAGACAATGCAGAGATGACAAAAAGTGATCAACGGGCTTAGCAGCAGACAGGACAAGATGTAAGAGACTGTTAATGGAATAGAAATCAGACAACAGGAATACAGAGAAGCTGAAGCAGAGAGAGATAAAAGGATCTCTAGGAATGAAAGAATATTAAGAGAACTGTGTGGCGGATCCAAACAGAACGATACTCGCATTATAGGAGTACCAGAAGAAAAATAGAGACAAAAAGGGATAGAAAGTGCTTTGAAGAAATAATTGCTGAAAACTTCCCCACGCTGGGGAAGGAAATAGTCTCTCAGACCACGGAAGCCCACAGATCTCCCAACACAAGGGACCCAAGGAAGACAACACCAAGACACATAATAATTAAAGGGGCAAAGATCAAACATAAAGACAGAGTATTAAAGGCAGCCAGAGAGAGAAAAAAAGATCACCTATAAAGGAAAACCCATCAGACTATTATCAGACTTCTCAACAGAAACCTTACAGGCCAGAAGAGAATGGCATGATATATTTAACATAATGAAACAGAAGGGCCTCGAACCAAGAATATTGTATCCAGCACAATTATCATTTAAATTTGAGGGAGGGATTAAACAATTCCCAGACAAGCAAAAGCTGAGGGAATTTGCCTCCCATAAATCACCTCTACAGGATATCCTAAAGGGACGGCTCTAGATGGAAGCACTCCTAAGGCTAAAATTATGTCACCAGAGAAAATAAAATCATAGCAGAGAAAGCAGACCATCCAAATACTAACTAAAGGCAAAGAATAAAACATCTAGTATATAAAGAATGGAGGAGGAAGAATAAGAAGGGAGAGAAATAAAGAATCATCAGACTGTGTTTATAATAGCTTAACAAGAGAGTTAAATTAGACTGTTAGATAGTAAAGAAGCAACCCTTGAACCTTTGGTAACCATGAATCTAAAGCCAGCAATGGCAATAAGTACATATCTATTGATAATCACCCAAAATGTAAATGGACTGAATGCACCAATCAAAAGACACAAAGAAATAGAATGGATAAAAAAGCAAGACACATCTCTCATATGCTGCTTACAAGAGACTCACCTCAAACCCAAAGATATACACAGACTAAAGGTGAAGGGATGGAAGAAGATATTTTATGCAAACAACAAGGGGAAAAAAGCAGGTGTTGCAGTACTTGTATCAGACAAAATAGATTTCAAAATGAAGAAAGTAGCAGGAGATAAAGAAGGACATTACATAATGATAAAGGGGGCAGTCCAACAAGAGGATATAACCATCTAAATATATATGCACCCAACACAGGAGCGCCGACATAAGTGAAACAAATACTAACAGAATTGAAGGAGGAAATAGACAACAATGCATTCATTTTAGGAGACTTCAACACACCACTCACTCCAAAGGACAGATCAACCAGACAGAAAATAAGTAAAGACACAGAGGCACTGAACAACACACTAGAACAGATGGACCTAACAGACATCTACAGAACTCCGCACCCAAAAGCAACAGGATACACATTCTTCTCAAGTGCACATGGAACATTTTCCAGAACAGACCACATACTAGGCCACAAAAAGAACCTCAGTAAATTCAAAAATATTGATATTCTACCAACCAACTTCTCAGATCACAAAGGTATAAAACTAGAAATAAATTTTAGAAAGAAAACAAAAAGGATCACAAATACATGGAGGCTTAATAACATGCTCCTAAATAATCAACAGATCAACGACCAAATTAAAACAGAGATCAAACAATATATGGAGACAAATGACAACAACAACACAAAGCCACAACTTCTGTGGGACGCAGCAAAGGCAGTTCTAACAGGAAAGTATATTGCAATCCAGGCCTATTTAAAGAAGGAAGAACATTCCCAAATGAATAGTTTAAAGATACAATTACTGAAATTGGAAAAAGAAGAACAAATGAGGCCCAAAGTCACCAGAAGGAGGGACATAATAAAGATCAGAGAAGAAACAAATAAAATTGAGAAGAATAAAACAACAAAAAAAAATCAATGAAACCAAGAGCTGATTCTTTGAAAAAATAAACAAAATAGATAAACCCCTAGCCAGACTCATTAAGAGAAAAAGAGAATCTACACACATAAACAGAATCAGAAATGAGAAAGGAAAAATAACAACGGACCGCACAGAAATACAAAGACTTATAAGAGAATATTATGAGAATCTATATGCTAACAAGCTGGAAAACAGAAGAAAAGGACAACTTCTTAGAAACATACAACCTTCCAAGATTGACCAAGCAAGAAACCGAAAAACTAAACAGACCAATCACCAGCAACAAAATTGAAGTGGTAATTTAAAAACTACCCAAGAACAAAACCCCCTGACCAGATGGATTCACCTCTGAATTCTACCAGACATATAGAGAAGAAATAACACCCATTCTCCTTAAAATTTTCCAAAAAAAAGAAGAGGAGGGAATACTTCCAAACTCTTTCTATGAAGCCAGCATCACTCTAATACCAAAACCGGGCAAAGACCTCACCAAAAAAGAAAATTACAGACCACTATCCCTGATGAACGTAGATGCAGAAATACTCAACAAAATATTAGCAAAACGAATTCAAAAATACATCAAGCGGATCATACACCATGATCAACTTGGATTCATCCCAGGGATGCAAGGATGGTACAACATTCGAAAATTCATCAACATCATCCCCTACATCAACAAAAAAGAAGAACAAAAACCACATGATCATCTCCATAGATGCTGAAAAAGCACTGACAAAATTCAACATCCATTCATGATAAATCTCCCAACAAAATGGGTGTAGAGGGCAAGTACCTCAACATCATAAAGGCCATATATGACAAACCCACAGCTAACATCATACTTAACAGCTAGAAGCTGAAAGCTTTTCAACTAAGATCGGGAACAAGACAGGGATGCCCACTCTCTCCACTGTTATGCAACATAGTACTGGAGGTCCTAGCCACGGCAATCAGACAAAGCAAAGAAATACAATGCATCCAGATTGGTAAAGAAGAAGTCAAATTGTCACTATTTGCAGATGACATGATACTGTACATAAAAAACCCTAAACATTCCACTCCAAAACTATTAGAGCTAATATCTGAATTTAGCAAAGGTGCAGGATACAAAATTAACACACAGAAATCTGTTGCTTTCCTATACACTAACGATGAACTAACAGAAAGAGAAATCAGAATAACAATTCCATTC
The DNA here is from genome assembly GCA_029783875.1 of Phataginus tricuspis. Lineage (NCBI taxonomy): Eukaryota > Metazoa > Chordata > Mammalia > Pholidota > Manidae > Phataginus > Phataginus tricuspis. Next base: position 32,690,037 of record JAQQAC010000477.1, read on the forward strand.
ACAATTGCATCAAAAAGAATAAAATACCTAGCCTAGGAATAAACCTAACGAAGGAAGTGAAAGACCTATACCCTGAAAACTACAAGACACCCCTAAGAGAAATTAAAGAGGACACTAACAAATGGAAATTCATCCCATGCTCTTGGCTAGGAAGAATAAATATTGTCAAAATGGTTATACTACCTAAATCAATCTACAGATTCAACGCAATCCCTATCAAACTACCAACAGCTTTTTTCAATGAACTGGAACAAATAATTCTAAAATTCATATGGAACCACAAAAGACCCCGAATAGCCAAAGCAATCCTGAGAAGGAGGAATAAAACAGGGAGAATTACACTCCCTGACTTCAAGCTCTACTACAAAGCCACAGTAATCAAGACAATTGGGTATTGGCACAAGAACAGACCCACAGACCAGTGGAACAGAATAAAAAAATCCAAACATTAACCCAAACATATACAGTCAAATAATATATGATAAAGAAGCCTTGGATACACAATGGGGAGAGGACAGCCTCTTCAGCAGCTGGTGTTGCAAAACTGGACAGCTACATGTAAGAGAATGAAACTGGACTACTGTCTAACCCCTTACACAAGAGTAAACTCAAAATGGATCAAAGACCTGAATATAAGTCATGAAACCATAAAACTCTTAGAAAAAAACATAGGCAAAAATCTCCTGGACATAAACATGAGCAACTTATTCATGAACATATCTCCCCGGGCAAGGGAAACAAAAGCAAAAATGAACAAGTGGGACTATATCAAGCTGAAAAGCTTCTGTACAGCAAAGGACACCATCAGTAGAACAAAAAGACATCCTACATTATGGTAGAATATATTCATAAATGACATATCTGATAAGGGGTTGCCATCCAAAATATATAAAGAACTCATGCACCTCAACAAACAAAAAGCAAATAATTCAATTAAGAAATGGGCAGAGGACATGAATAGACACTTCTCCAAATAAGAAATTCAGATGGCCAACAGGCACATGAAAAGGTGCTCCATCAGAGAAATGCAGATTAAATCCATCTAATCATCAGAGAAATGCAGATTAAAATCACAATGAGATATCACCTCACACCAGTGAGGATGGCCAACATCCAAAACACAAACAACAAATGTTGGCAAGGATGTGGAGAAAAGGGAACCCTCCTACACTGCTGGTGGGAATGCAAATTAGTTCAACCATTGTGGAAAGCAGTATGGAAATTCCTCAAAAGCTCAAAATTGAAATACCATTTGACCCAGGAATCCCACTCCTAGGAATTTACTCTAAGAATGCAGCAGCTCAGTTTCAAAAAGATAGATGCACCCCTATGTTTATCACAGCACTATTTACAATAGCCAAGAAATGGAAGCAACCTAAGTGTCCATCAGTAGATGAATGGATAAAGAAGATGTGGTACATATACACAATGGAATATTATTCAGCCATAAAAAGAAAACAAATCCTACCATTTGCAACAACATGGATGGAGCTAGAGGGTATTATGCTCAGTGAAATAAGCCAGGTGGAAAAAGACAAGTATCAAGTCATTTCACTCACCTGTGGAGTATGAGAACAGAAAAAAACTGAAGGAACAAAACAGACTCACAGAACCCATGAATGAACTAACAGTTACCAAAGGGAAAGGGACTGGGGAAGATGGGAGGGATAAGAGGGAAAAAGGGGCATTACAATTACCAGATGTAATGTTGGGGGGACATGGGGAGGGCTGTACAACTGAGAGAAGACAAGTAGTGACTCTATAGCATCTCACTACGCTGATGGACAGTGACTGTAATGGGGTTGGTGGGGGGGACCTGATGAAGTGGGTAGTTTAATAACCATAATATTGCATATATAAGTGTAGATTAAAAAATAAATAATTAAATAAATATATACCCTTAAAAACCATGTCTTTTAAACATTGTACTAAGGGAGAAATTGTTCATTTTATATTCAAATAACCCTTGGTATTAACATTCTAAAGAGAGAGGCTAGAATCTTTGCACTTTTGTACTTCAGATAATTACCAGATCAGTTTGGAGAAAAACAAAAAATTCCTTGTGAAATCACAGGTTTTCAATAAATTATGAATTTGACACAGGTTATATAAAATTTACCTTTGATATTATCAGTGAAAAAGGAGTTGACTGAAGTACACAAAACTGTAAGCCCACCAGTGCTCAAGTCTGCTAGGAACAAATGATCCTCCCCAACAAAACGAAAGTCCTATCAGATTTGCATTTGGACACACTCGCAATCATCAGCTTGCTAATGAGGACATGAGTGTATGAAAAACAAGGGCATCTATGAAAAATGCAAGCTAAGACTTTGCCCTAATTTAGACGGTTAGCATTAATATTTCTAAATTATCATGCAACGTTTTATTTCCAGTCCGGAGAGCAGAGATTCTTGAAGTGTGGGCCCTGACGAGGAACACCAGCATTACTTAAGAATGTATTAGAAATGCAATTCTTGGGCCCCACTCCAGACCTACTGAATCCAGTGCTCTGGAGACAGGACCCAGAAATAATGTGTCTTAACATGCCTTCTGATTCCTATGCGTACTAACTTTGGAGAACCACTGCATTGAAGACTGTGAGATGAAACAATATCCTTATGCCTCATTTTAAAAAAGTACTCTACTAGAGAAAGAAAAAACACCTCCAGAATCCATTCTCATCCCCCGAGACTTCATAGCCTACCCCTGCCCATACACTAAGTGTCGTAATGTCTGCTCAATGTCCCCAGCCCTAAGCCAGGCTCAGGGAAGAGTGGGCATCTTAAACTAAGAGCTGGCAGCAGGTGATTCCTATGCTCCGATCTCTCCACTCGGAGCCGTCTTACTGCTTTGTCCAGGCTTAAGGCTTTGCTGTTCTGTTGTGACATTTTCTACTCATCCTTAGCTCTCATCTAGTCCTCACCCAATCTTTAAAAGTTTGGCCTCTGGCTAGGTGTATCGACATTCTGATCCTTAATTGAGCACTGTATTCAACCACCTTGTTTTAATCCTCATAGAACGAATTTTACTTTTCCTAAATTGACAGATATTGGTAGAACTCAGTAATATGCATTGCTACTTTTTTCTCAAGAGTGTTGTTGAGGATGCTGTTTATCATATTACACAGGCCTCCATCAGCACACCTCACTACTTGGTGCAGTATTCTTCTGAGGAACTAGTTTATTTTTATCTTGTCAACCCTGAGTGTCAGGTAACTTGAATTTATACCCTCCAGGTTTATTCCTAAAATAATTAGAGCCAGGAGTTCCGGGAAGATGGCGGCATGAACGGAGCGGTGGAAATTTCCTCCCAACATTATATTTATCCACGAAAACGCAGCAAATACAACTATTCCCAAAAGAGAGACCAGAACACACAGGAAAGCGCACACCGTGCAGCCACACCTGAGAGGACCCGGGAGCCAGCGACGTGACGCACTGTCGGGCAGGCACACCAGAGAGGACTTGGCAGCTGGCGGGGCAGTACACTGGCGGGCAGCTACACCTGAGAGAACTTGGCAGACGGCGAGGCGGCACACCGGTGGGCAGCCACACTGGAGAGGACTTGGCATCCGGCGGGGCAGCGCACAGGTGGCCACTTACCCCTGAGAGGACTCGGCATCCAGTGAAGCGGGTAAGAAATGGAACCGCGACCTGGCAGGAACTGAGCACTCCCCCAACCCAGCGCACGGGCAGGAGGAGAGGATTTAGAGCCGGGAGGGAGTGGAAGTACAGGCCAGGGAGATAACCAGCCCCGGAGATCTGTGCTGGGAGTAGAGCGCGGTGTAGCGGAGATTGGAGAGACTGAGGGCGCAGGGTCTCAGCGGAACGCACCTGGTTGCTCGCGACTGGCTCAGGGAAGGAGAGAAGAGAAGAAAAAAAAAAAGGAGAAAAGCGCGTGCTTTTTTTTCAGCGGTCTTAAAGAGACAGAAGGCCAGCAGAGAACCGTATCACCTTGGCACACTCACCCAGCAGGCTGGGAGTCCTGGGGAGCTTCAGACCCCTTAGCGGGGTGACTGGGAAAGGGTAGCCATATTTAGGACTCCCACAGAGTTCAACACCCTCCCATTCATTCTCACCCTGGCCACAGCTTTAAAGGGCCATGCAGAGTGGCGCGGCCATGGCTCTGGAATAGTGGAGCAACAGCGCCACCTACAGCATTCACACAGAAACCACTCCTGGTGGGCGTTTTTTTTTAATTTTTTTTTAGGTGTTGCTGCTCTTTCCTTCCTTTCTTTTCTTTCTTTCTTTCTCTCTATCTCCTTTTTTTAATTATTTTTTTAATTTTTATTATTAGTATTTTTTTTTCTCTTCTTTCTTCTCTTTCCTTTTCAAGGTCATAAAGAGCCCAGCTGACATACGTGACAACTACGAGCAATCAATTCTACAGCCATGAAAAGACAGAGGAATATGGTACAGACAAAGCTCCAAACCCCGACAACCCCTGAGAGAGAATCTTAAGGAATTTACATGCACAGTCTTCCTGAAAAAGAATCCAGAATAAAAGTCATAGCCATGCTGACGGATCTACAGAAAAAATGTGCAAGACCTGAGGGAGGAAATGAGGAAAGACAATGCAGAAATGAGACAAGCCATCGATGGGCTTAACAGCAGACTGAATGAGGTACAAGACACTGTCAATCAAATACAAAACAGAGAACAGGAATACAAAGAAGCTGAGGCATAGAGAGATAAATGGATCTCTAAGAATGAAAGAATATTAAGAAAACTGTGTGACCAATACAAACGGAAAAATATTCGCATTATAGGAGTACCAGAGGAAGAAGAGAGAGAAAAAGGGATAGAAAGTGTCTTTGAAGAAGTAATTGCTGAAAAATTTCCCACGCTGGGGAAGGAAATAGTCTCGCAGTCCACAGACGCTCACAGATCTCCCAACACAAGGGACCCAAGGAAGACAACACCAAGACACATAATAATCAAGATGGCAAAGATCAAAGACAAGGACAGAGTATTAAAGGCAGCTAGAGAGAGAAAAAAGATCACCTACAAAGGAAAACCCATCAGACTGCCATCAGACTTCTCAATAGAAACCTTACAGGCCAGAAGAGAATGGCATGATATATTTAACGTAATGAAACAGAAGGGCCTCGAACCAAGAATACTGTATCCAGCACGATTATCATTTAAATATGACAGACGGATTAAACAATTTCAAGACAAATGAAAGTTGAGAGTTTGCCTCTCATAAACCACCACTACTGGATATCTTAAACAGACTGCTCTAGAGGGAAGCACCACTAAGGCTAAAAAGATGTCACCAGAGAAAATAAAATCATAGCAAAGAAAGCAGACCATCCAAATACTAACTAAAGGCAAAGAATAAAACACCTAATATATAAAGAAAGGAGGAGGAAGAATAGGAAGGGAGAGATAAAGAAACATCAGATGGCGTTCACAATAACTTAACAAGAAAGTTAAGTTAGATTCTTAGATAGTAAAAAAGCAACCCTTGAACCTTTGGTAACCACGAATCTAAAGCCAGCAATGGCAATAAGTACATATCTATCAATAATCACCCAAAATGTAAATGGACTGAATGCACCAATCAAAAGACACAGAGTAACAGAATGGATAAAAAAGCAAGACCCATCTATAAGCTGCTTACAAGAGACTCACCTCAAACCCAAAGATATACACAGACTAAAAGTGAAGGGATAGAAAAAGATATTTCATGCAAAGAACAAAGAGAAAAAAGCAGGTGTTGCAGTACTTGTATCAGATAAAATAGACTTTAAAACAAAGAAAGTAGCAAGAGATAAAGACGGACATTACATAATGATAAAGGGGTCAGTCCAACAAGAAGATATAACCATTATAAATATATATGTACCCAACACAGGAGCATCAGCATATGTGAAACAAATACTAACAGAATTGAAGGAGGATATAGAGAGCAATGCAATTATTTTAGGAGACTTTAACACACCACTCACTCCAAAGGATAGAACAACCAGGCACAGGGTAAGTAAAAACACAGAGGCACTGAACAACACACTAGAACAGATGGACCTAACAGATATCTACAGAACTCTGCACCCAAAAGCAGCAGGATACACATTCTTCTCAAGTGCACATGGAACATTTCCCAGAATATACCACATACTAGGCCACAAAAAGAACCTCAGTAAATTCAAAAATATTGAAATCCTACCAACCAACTTCTCAGATCACAAAGGTATAAAACTAGAAATAAATTTTAGAAAGAAATCAAAAAAGCTCACAAATACATGGAGACTTAACAACATTTTCCTAATGAATCAATGGGTTAACGACCAAATCAGAAGAGAAATCAAAGAATATATGGAGACTAATGACAACAACACAAAGCCACAACTTCTGTGGGACGCAGCGAAGGCAGTTCTACAAAGAAAGTATATTGCAATCCAAGCCTATTTAAAGAAGGAAGAACATTCCCAAATGAACAGTGTAAAGACACAATTATTGAAATTGGAAAAAGAAGAACAAAGGAGACCCAAAGTCACCAGAAGGAGAGACATAATAAAGATCAGAGAAGAAATAAATAAAATTGAGAAGAATAAAACAATAGAAAAAATCAATGAAACCAAAAACTGGTTCTTTGAAAAATTAAACAAAATAGATAAACCCCTAGCCAGACTCATTAAGAGAAAAAGAGAATCTACACACATAAACAGAATCAGAAATGAGAAAGGAAAAATAACAACGGACCACACAGAAATACAAAGAATTATAAGAGAATATTATGAGCATCTCTATGCTAAGAAGCTGCAAAACCTAGAAGAAATGGACAACTTCTTAGAAAAATACAGCCTTCCAAGACTGACCAAGCAGGAAACAGAAAAACTAAACAGACTAATCACCAGCAATGAAATTGAATCGATAATCAAAAAACTACCCAAGAAAAAAAACCCCGGACCTGATGGATTCACTTCTGAATTCGACCAGACATATAGAGAAGAAATAACACCCATTCTCCTTAACGTTTTCCAAAAAATAGAAGAAAAGGGAATACTTCCAAACTCATTCTATGAAGCCAGCATCACTCTAATACCAAAACCAGGCAAAGACCTCACCAAAAAAGAAAATTACACACCGATATCCCTGATGAACGTAGATGCAAAAATACTCAAGAAAATATTAGCAAACCGAATTCAAAAATACATCAATAGGATCATACACCATGATCAAGTGGGATTCATCCCAGGGATGCAAGGATGGTACAACATTTGAAAATCCATCAACATCATCCATCACATCAATAAAAAGAAGAACAAAAACCACATGATCATCTCCATAAATGCTGAAAAAGCATTTGACAAAATTCAGCATCCATTCATGATTAAAACTCTCAACAGAATGGGTATAGATGGCAAGTACCTCAACATCATAAAGGCCATATATGACAAACCCACAGCTAACATCATACTTAACAGTGAGAAGCTCAAAGCTTTTCATCTAAGATCGGGAAGAAGACAGGGATGCCCACTCTCTCCACTGTTATTCAACATAGTACTGGAGGTCCTAGCCACGGCAATCAGACAAAACAAAGACAATACAAGGCATCCAGATTGGTAAAGAAGAAGTCAAATTGTCACTATTTGCAGATGACATGATACTGTACATAAAAAACCCTAAAGACTCCACTCCAACACTACTAAAACTAATATCTGAATTCAGCAAAGTTGCAGGATACAAAATTAACACACAGAAATCTGTTGCTTTCCTATACACTAATGATGAACTAACAGAAAGAGAAATCAGAATAACAATTCCATTCACAATTGCATCAAAAAGAATAAAATGCCTAGGAATAAACCTAACAAAGGAAGTGAAAGACCTGTACTCTGAAAACTACAAGACACTCCTAGGAGAAATTAAAGAAGACACTAACAAATGGAAATGCAACCCATGCTCTTGGCTAGGAAGAATAAATATTGTCAAAATAGCTATACTACCTAAAGCAATCTACAGATTCAATGCAATCCCTACCAAAATGCCAACAGCTTTCTTCAATGATCTGAAACAAATAATTCTAAAATTCGTATGAAACCAGAAAAGACCCCAAATAGCCAAAGCAATCCTGAGAAGGGGGAATCAAACAGGGCGAATTATGCTCCCTGACTTCAAGTTCTACTACAAAGCCACAGTAATCAAGACAATTTGGTACTGGCACAAAAACAGACCCACCGACCAGTGGAACAGAATAGAAAATCCAAACACTAACCCAAACATTTACAGTCAATTAATATTTGATAAAGGAGCCTTGGATACACAATGGGGAGATGACAGCCTCTTCAGCAGCTTGTGTTGGAAAAACTGGACAGCTACATGTAAGAGAATGAAACTGGACTACTGTCTAACCCCATACACAAAGGTAAACTCAAGGTGGATCAAAGACCTGAATGTAAGTCATGAAACCATAAAACTCTTAGAAAAAACATAGGCAAAAATCTCTTGGACATAAACATGAGTGACTTCTTCATGAACATATCCCCCCGGGCAAGGGAAACAAAAGCAAAAATGAACAAATGGGACTATATCAAGTTGAAAAGCTTCTGTACAGCAAAGGATACCATCGGTAGAACAAAAAGACATCCTACAATATGGGAAAATATATTCATAAATGATGTAACTGATAAGGGGTTGCCATCCAAAATATACAAAGAACTCATGCACCTCAACAAACAAAAAGCAAATAATCCAATTAAGAAATGGGCAGAGGACATGAATAGACACTTCTCTAAAGAAGAAATTCAGATGGCCAACAGGCACATGAAAAGATGCTCCACACCGCTAATCATCAGAGAAATGCAGATTAAAACCACAATGAGATATCACCTCAGACCAGTGAGGATGGCCAACATCCAAAACACAAACAACAACAAATGTTGGCGAGGATGTGGAGAAAAGGGAACCCTCCTACACTGCTGGTGGGAATGCAAATTAGTTCAACCATTGTGGAAAGCAATATGGAGGTTCCTCAAAAAACTCAAAATAGAAATACCATTTGACCCAGGAATCCCACTTCTAGGAATTTACCCTAAGAACGCAGCAGCCCAGTTTGAAAAAGACAGATGCACCCCTATGTTTATTTCAGCACTATTTACAATAGCCAAGAAATGGAAGCAACCTAAGTGTCCATCAGTAGATGAATGGATTAAGAAGATGTGGTACATATACACAATGGAATATTATTCAGCCATAAGAAGAAAACAAATCCTACCATTTGCAACAACATGGATGGAGTTAGAGGGTATTATGCTCAGTGAAATAAGCCAAGCCGAAAAAGACAAGTATCAAATGATTTCACTCATATGTGGAGTATAAGAACAAAGAAAAAAAACTGAAGGAACAAAACAGCAGCAGACTCACAGAACCCAAGAACGGACTAATAGTTACCAAAGGGAAAGGGACTGGGGAAGAAGGGTGGGAAGGGAGGGATAAGAGGGTAAAAGGGGCATTACGATTAGCAGACGTAAGGTAGGGGGGGCACGGGGAGGGCTGTACAACTCAGAGAAGACAAGTAGTGATTCTCATCTCACTATGCTGATGGACAGTGACTGTAATGGGGTTGGTGGGGGGACCTGATGAAGGGGGTAGTTTAATTACCATAATATTGCACATGTAATTGTAGGTTAAAGGTACCAAAATAAATTGTTAAAAAAAAAATAATAATAATAAGAGCCAGTTTTATAGCCTAAGCCTAGTCAATGTGCTAATATTAATACCATGAGTTTGTATACTAACCTGCCCTTGAATACATGTCATTTTTTCTATTTTTTTTAAACTCACACCCTTATTTCTCACTTATTTTTTAATCCTGATTTGTTACATGTTTTTTGTTAGTTGTAAATCCTTTTTTTAGAATTAAGAAACAGAAAAATAAAGGAGTAGAAGAAAACAGGAATGGGGGTAACAGTCTACTAGGGAGAATCAGTAAGTGAACAATGCTTGGCTTTTCAGTCAGACATATCTGAGTTTAAATTCCACCTCTAGGATTTGCCAACTGTACAATCTGGGACTTATTTCCTGTACAATCTGGGACTTATTTCTTATGTTGGCCCAACTTTCTTCATGGGTAAAATAAAAATGACAGTATCTACCTTTCAAGATTATCATGATCATTAGAAATAACATATGGAAAATTGATAACAGTCCCTAGCACAGAATAGGTGGCCATGAAATGTTAGTTATTACTATTAATGTCCCAGTGGACAGCTTTCTCAAGAGTCCAACATCTAAGTTCCCTGACTTTTTCCAAGGGAATGGCCATCACTGTAAAAATCAGTGGCCATAATGTGGTCCCTGGCATTGCACTCCATCATCATAAATTCTGGAATTCCATCTTCTGTCCATAGACTGGACCCCACAACTAATTACTTCTCTCTCACTGCCAACTATCTTTTTTTCAGCCTTTTTTCTTTGGTCCTTCTGTGGCATCTGACTGAAAGTTTCCCCCCAGGTTAATCAATCTCCTGCTTTCCCTGCTCCTGAAGGGGAAGCGCCAGCTTGGAGGGAAGCTAGAGAACAGTGGTGCCTCCCGGTTCAGATACAATGTTCAGCCTCAGTCTCACCCACAGACACGCCTGAATTTACTCACAGTCCTATTCTATGCCTCAGTGACCAAAATATGCTACTTCCAGGCCCCTTACCCAATCCTGTCACTCTTAGCTGGCATCCTTACTTCTATGCAGAAATTAACTCTCCCAACTCTGACACCCATCACCATAATACTGCCTGATCTCAGAGACAATGTATCTCTTCTGCCCAAGGCCAAAAGCTAATCTGATTTGCCCCAGATTCTTTCCTCGTGTTCCAACCTTGCTCCAGCCATTAAACCCTCTTTCCTTCACAATCTCTCAGCTGCTTCCTCCCCAATTTCTCATTCCCACAGATAAAAAACATTTCATTTGTCACTCCCATCCTGAAAAATCAGAACTCACAGTTTGAAACTGGCAATTAGAAAAATAGGATGTAAAATTCAAAACGTTTCTATCAATTAAAACCACAAACCTTGGGGTTTTTTTCTTTGTTTGGCCCAACATGAGTCGGAGCAGATATGACTTCATAGTGGAACAAGGCTCCCGAGAGTCTGCCCTGCATTTTCCTGTAAACCCCATCTCCTACGAAATCTAAATTGGGCCAATCTCAGTAACTCTGCTGGCACAAAGACCTTAATTCAGGCAGGCCTAACCTTGAGAAAGGGAAAAATTTTACAGTTGAGTTGCTCTGGTTGCACCATCTTTACTGAACCCAGTGCAAAGTGGAGAAAAGAAAGGAACAGACGTGTGGGTGGAGAAGGGAGCACGCGGCTCCCTCTCTGGCTGGTTTCCGGGGAAGCCAAAGAGCCAAGACACTTCTTGGTGAAAGAAACTAGGACTTCTCCCTCTATGACCCCATCCACATTTTCCCTTCCAAAATATTACAGCGCCCACGGAGTTAAGGGCCAAGGGAGGAGAATAAATCTGGAAATGGGCTGAGATCACCTTGTAGGCAATAACTGAGTAGCGACAGACCCGTGAGAGTAAATAAGAGTGACGACAATGTAGAAAATGAAAATGTGAGGTTACGTAAGGGAAAAAGCAACTTGAAAGACTGCTTAGGAAGCTGAGCAGAGATGGAAGAAGAGAGTCGGAAACCCAGAGGAATGTGCTAGTAAAAAAGTCTGGTGAAGTTCTTGCCACTTTTTACAACACCATTAAAGCAATTTAACAAGTTTTTTTTCCTCTTCCATGTGTACATGATGAGAAAACTTACCAGTAAATGTCACAGTATACAGATTTATGACAGCACAGTTTTTAAGACATGTATATGCTGCCTCCCCTAGTTTAGAGTTGTTTTAAATTCTTCCCATTTGATATTATGTGCAACACTTAAAAGAACCATAAAATAAAGATCGATTTTAAATATCCATAAGCAATTAAAATTTTCAAAATGAGATCAATATTTAACTAAGGAAATATGATACAAAGTAATCTTTTCCAGTCTCTTTCTACCACTGAAGAAGCTCTCTCAAAAAAATCTTACACTAAATTAACAAAGCCAACGATCATTTGTTCAACTAGTATTTGGTGGGCACCTGCTATAGGTACATGTTCCAAACTACAGATAACATTTCTAAAGGCTATCTTAAAGTTATAAATAATAAACTTATTATTCCAAAAAAAAATCAATAAAGAAATAAATTAAAAACTGGGTTAACTTATTCAGGGCCACGTTGCTTCCCAAACTACTGCATAACAGGAAGTGTGGACTTGCAACAGGACAAAACTGAGAAAAGGCTTTGTAAATGGAAACAATGTAAACGAAACCTCTTTGACTTGACAAAACAACATTATGATCCTGAAGAAAGCAACTGATGCCTCTTTTTAGATGGACACCCTTCACGTTTCCTCTTAACACTAGTAACTCAACTGCAACCTACACAGTAAAGCACTACAACACACTCTACATATTGTAACACTGTCATGCGTTATAGGGATATCACAGAGAGAATACAGTTTTATAATCATGCTAGTGAGTGTGAAAACCGAGTTAGTGACAACTGTGCAAGCATTAGCCAAGTCAACTTATTTTACAGGAGGCAACGGTAGATCATGACTGCCAGCAGACTGAATCAGCCTAGGATAGGATATTGATTCAAACTTCCCCTTAACTCTGCCCGGCACAGTCTGAACTAAAACCACAGGGCAGAGCATCAGCCCTCCCTCAGTTCCCACTCAGCGGCCATACTGGTGATCTCAGCTGCGCTCCGAACGGAACATACCCAACAACCCAGGTCCTGCCCTCTCATTCCAGCCCTTTCTCACCTCCTTACCACCCCTCTGTCTGTCAATCTCCAGTTCCAGAGGCCCAGCCTGCTCTACTCCTGTCCTCCATATTATATGATTTTGTTTCTATCTCAAAACCTAGAGGAGAAAATGGCAGGAGTGTTCTTTGTGCCTTTTAAATTAACACAAAAAAAATCAAGAAAAATATAAGTTGATATGTATACATACATACACCTATCATATGTAGGAAGGATAACTATTTAATATACCAAACTGTCTTACAGAGATAACAATACTTATGCAGAAGGATAAGAAGGTGAAATTTATGCTAAATGCTAACACTAATAGCAAAAATATTAAGACTGTGGTTCTTAAACTTATCATGTACATCCTCTGCCTGGCTTACTAAAACACACTGCCAGACCCCAAGCCCAGAGTTTTTGAACAGGTAGGTGTAGAGTGAGTCCTAAGAACATGTATTTGTAACAATGCTCTTGGGCCCAGGGACCACACCAAGAACTCAGGACTTCTGAGTGTCAGCATCCCTTAATCCTGTTGTTCTAGCTCCGGGGTTTGCTGAATACTTGGGGGAAAAAAATGATTTTCAGAGAAGCCTAGTATGTAATGAATAGAAAGAATGATGTTTGGGAGAAGGGACAGGATTCCTCTGGAGATAGATGGCTTGTATCCCTACTAGGATAACCCCCTAAACTGACTTTACATTATATCTGCTAAATATCAGGAAGCAGTATGTGAAAGCTACAGTGTTAAACACTGAGAGGATAGAAACCAAAACACAAGATGTGATATTTTTTATAAGGGTGGCAGAAATGGAAGGTCAACCCAGGAGATTTTTCAAGACTCTTCATCCCAAATTAATAACCATGGTCTTAATAACCTACACGTTGTTGGGAAAATAATACGGGGCTCCAAGTTTAAAAACACTAGAGATGTCTAGAAATGCTAAGTAATCAACTCAGAATGTATGATCAGGGGTTTTGTGAGGTGAGACATGCCATAGTATGTCTATGTGGGCTGGTCCAAAGCCCACACACTTCAGGTATTACAAGAAAAAGTTCTAATTTCTTTTCTGTGAAAAAGCCAAGAACAGGGCAAATATTTGATTTTATAAAAATGTTTATCTTTTTCTCCTTTCTTTTATATCACTACCTCATAATGCTTTCCATTCTATTTCCAAAACTTGTTAGCAAGCTTCTCTGTAAAATTCTAACAGTTCATTAATGATGAAACAGGAACATAGCAAAATCTGCCAATTTAATTATGCTGCAATCTTCTTAAAGTTAAAAAATCATGCATTATTCAAATTGATGCCAATTATTTTGAAGTGAAGTAAAAATGCTCCTTAGCTATGAATTATATATACGTAATATATACTTTTCCATCCACCCAAGAGTCTCCATTTTGTGACTTAGGAGTCATACTTGCTTTTCCTATGGAGACAAAACCATAACTTAGAATATCTGAACACATTTTAAGGTAATTATACAAAATGCCAATTATCAAACATGGAAGATAAAGTTGGGAAATGTCTCGTTTAAAACGTGAAGATTTTTAGATGAACATTTCAGCTGTGCTGGGAGTCGTGCGCTCTCCTGGATGAAGCCTGACTAGCCTGGGTTCACCTACCATTCGGAAGCTCATGACCCGGGGTGAGGCATGTGTAGGCACTCTCGTTGGCAGTACCGGCTGGGCCCAGCCAGGGAGTCAGCCCAGCCCAGATACAGACAGGGGAGCTAAGAAGCCTGCAGATGATGTTAAGGCTCAACCTTTGGAGTCAGCCCTGTTATGGGAACCTTCCCAGCAGAAGCCTCAGACATCAAGCAGCAGAAACAAGGCGCTCCTGCTATGCTTTGCCTGAAGTCCTGACACCGAATCTGTAAAGCTTAATAAATTGGTTTTTGATTTATACTTCTATAGTTGGGCCAGCTTATTAGCAGGAATATGTATCTGGAACATACCAGCAATAAAGTTATGGCTGGAATGCATTTGATATAGAGCAATTTGAAAAGAAATGTGGTAAATATATAGAGAATTAAAATTCAGGGAATTAAGTTTGAAATTACAAATGACTAGAGAAAAAGCATTGTCTATTTCATTTAAACATGTTCATTTCTGTAAGTGCTATGATTACAAAATAGAATTTTTTTCTTAAAGAGCAAAGGCCTATCCTCTCACACAGCATTAAAATCAAAAGTTTTTTGTAATCAAAGTCTCTTATTTTAAAAAAATTAATAAAATAAATACGATTCATTATTACAAAAAGTATTTTGTCTCCTAGAAATCAAAGTAGAAATCCTTAAAACTTTCTAAGCAGAAATCTAAGGTTAATCTCAGTGATCCTTTTTAAATCTCCCTCTTTGCGTATACACGGAACCTGTTCCTCCGGTGCTGCATCATTCCTGTAAGTATTTCAAGCTACATCTACAACTGGCCTTAAGATAGAGATTTTCTGGTGGGCCTAAGCTAATCACACCAGCCTTTTAAAAAGCACAGAGTTTTCTCCTGATGGTAGCAGAAGATGACATCAGAGAAAAAGTATAAAAACAAATTTAATGTTGGAAGTCTGCAGATAAGAGGGTAACATGGGAGAGAGAATGTAGCCAGACTCCAGGATCGGAAAACTACCCCTGCTTGAGAGCCAGCAAGGATATGAGGACCTCAGAACTAAACTCCCATGGACTGAATTCTGCCAACAGAGAGAGCTTCCCAAATAAGAATCCAGCCTGGCTTGACCCCATGATACTGGCTTTGTGAGACCCAAGTTAGTCTGCCCAGACTTCTGAGCTCTAGAACTGTGAGCTAACAAACCGGTTCTTGTTTTAAGCCTCAAAGTCTGTGGTAATTTGTTATAGAGCAATATAAATCTAATACACTAGTTTGTACTCTAATCCCATCAGTTCCACGCAGAAAATTCGATTTACAATTTTAAGCCTTCATATTAACAAGGTGTATATTAAACTAATTTAAAAGTCAGTTAAACTTTAGTGTCTGGCAAAAAAAATTGAGTTATAGTACTCAAAGATTCCCCCCTCTATGAAGAAACATAACCCTTCATTAAAACTTTGGATTTGAATGTTCAGAAAAGTGAGGAAGAGAGAATGGATATCTTCTTAAATATCCATCTCCCTTAAGACCTAAACATTAATTTTCAAAACAATGTTTCTGAAAAGGAGAGTATAGGTTTTATTTTTCAACTTCTTATCAAAAGACTTCAAGCAGGTAGAAAAGTTAAAAAGAGTAAAATGAGTGCCCATATAGCCTCCACCTGGATTTACCAACGCTCTGCCACAACTGCTTTAACTATGTGTAGCATTTCTTTATTTCTGAACCAAAGTAATTTGCACACAAGACACTATACCATGTTTCTTCTAAAAATGAGAACATTCTGGTTAAAACCACAATACTCTTATCACACCAAAAATCAACAAAATTATATTTTGTCTAATAGAGGCCATCTATATTTTCTAATTTCCCCATTTGCCCTAAAATGTCTTAAAAAAATTTTTTTTCCCTAATCACACTCCAATAAAGGTTCATGCATTGCATTTGTCTTTTTTGACTCTTCAGAGCTAGATGAGTTCCCCCAGCCCTCCCAGGATTTTTTAACATAACATTTTGAAGGGTCCAGTCCAATTGTCTTGTAGAATGTCCTACATTTGAAATTTGGCCAATTATTTACTTGTTCCTCTATCCCTCATAGTTCCTCATAAACTGGATATTAGATATAAACCACAACCCCAGTTGAGCAATTTGAGCAAAAACACTTCAGTGGAATGCATATCAGGAAGCCATGGTGCCAGGTTGTCTACTGCTGGTGACAAGGACAGGCACCACGGAACCCAGGAAAGGCACACTTTACCTAATAGAAGTAGTCAAGAGTGTGTATGGTAATTATAAATGTGTTGCCATCCAATATCCTCTCCCAATGGTTTTAAAAGTTACTGATAATTGATTGAATCAATTGCTACTTTAGGATTTTCAAAACGGTGATCTTAGAAGTCCTAAAATTCCTTCCAAATTAATTAGTTGGTAGACTACTGAAGGGTCTTCTTGTTGGTTTTGATTTTTTAATTTTTTTTTTTCAAAAATCAGTAAGGTGTTACTTTTGAACAGCTTTGTTGAGTGATAATTTACATACAATAAAATCTACCCAAATCAGTGATAAAGTTTGAGTTCTGCTAAATATATACAGTTGTGCAGCCACCACCATAGTCAAGAGACAGAATATTTCTACCACTCAAAGTTCCCTCCTGGTTCCTCTGCAGTCAGTCCTCTCACTTCACCCCCAGAAAACACTGATCGAATTTGCATGATTATAGTGTTGCCCTTTTAAGACTTTATTTAATGGAATCATATTATAGTATATAGTCTTTGGTGTCTGGCTTCTTTCACTTTGCAAAATGCGTTTGAGATTCATCCATGCTCCTGCTTGGAAAAATAGCTGTTACATTTTATTGAGTAGAATTTCATTGTATCAATATAGCACAACTTATTCATCTACTTACCAATTGATGGACATCTGGATTCTTTCCAGTCTGGAGCTATTATGAATAAAGTTGCTATGAACATTAACATACAAGTATGTGTGTGAACATATGTTTCATTTCTTGCGGGTAGACACTTAAGGATGCAATGGCTGAGCAAGCATAGGTTTAACTTAACGTGTCAGGCTGTTTTCCAAAATTATTGTACAATTCTGAATTACCATCAGCAAAGTATGGGAGTTCTGGTTGTTCTGCACTATTGCCAGTACCTGCTATTTTTATTTTATTTTATATATATCAGGAGGTATAGCCATATCATTGCAGTTTTAATTTGTATTTCTCTGAGAACTAGAGATATGGTACACCTTTTCACGTGTGTATTGACTATCTGCATATCTTGGTGATGTGTCTGTTCAAATCTTCTGCTCATATTTTTAGTCAGCGTGACTTCTTGTATTAAATTTAAAGTTATTTATATGTGCCAGAATCTAGATCTTTATCAAATATGTTTTGCAAATATTTTCTCTTAATTTGTGGCTTGCCATTTCACTTTCTCAGTAGTATCTTTTGAAGAACAAAATTTTTCTATTTTGATAAAATCTAGTATGAAATTTTTTTCTTTTATGGTTCAGATATGTTGTATGTTATTAATGTTTGCCTATGTACTCCTTTGTTTATTGCCACATTATTTACAATAGCCAAGATATGGAAGCAGCTGAAGTGTCCATAGATAAATTAGGATAAAGAAGTTGTTGTACATATAAAAAATGGAATATTATTCATCTATAAAAAAAGAAATCTTGCCATTTGCAACAACATGGATGGACCTAGAGGGTATTATGCTAAGTGAAATAAGCCAGGCAGAGAAAGAGAAATACCATTTGATTTCACTTACATGTGGAATCTAAAACAAAACAGAAATGGGCTCAAGACATTGAGAAGACACTGGTGGTACCATGGGGGAGGGATTGGAGTGAGTGGATGAAAGGAATAAAGACTCACAAAATCTCAATATAAATTAGTCACAAGGATGAAAGTACAGCATAGAGAATACAGTCAACAATACTGCAAGACCTTACTGTGTGCACAGATAATAACTACACTAATTGGGGTGAACATTTAATAATGTAGATAACTGTCAAATCACTATGTTGTACATTTGAAATCAATATAATAGTGTATATCAACTATACTTCAATTTTAAAAAAATAAGAAAAATCATTTGCCTAACCTAAATTTTAAAAGTTTCCTCCAATGGTTTCTTCTAGAAATTTTATAAATCTATGATCCATT
Organism: Phataginus tricuspis; assembly: GCA_029783875.1. Lineage (NCBI taxonomy): Eukaryota > Metazoa > Chordata > Mammalia > Pholidota > Manidae > Phataginus > Phataginus tricuspis. Next base: position 32,708,604 of record JAQQAC010000477.1, read on the forward strand.
TTAAATAATTTTTTATATATGGATGGAGATATTTTTCCTTTTTTGCATATAAATAGCTAATTTTACTATCACCATTTGCTGGCCTAATTCCTTTCCCCCATTTAATTACCTGGTAGGCATCTTTGTCAAAAATGAATAGGCATTTAAAATTGGTTTATTTTTGAATTCTATTCAAGTTATTGATTTTTATTCCTTAATGTCAATACCACACTGTTTTTTACTAAAGTAGCTTAATAGGAAGTCTTGAAATCAGGTACTGTAAGTTCATTGTTTTCTCTAAAGTTGTTTTTGCTATTCTAGTTTATTTATAATTCCATATACATTTTTAAATCAGCCTATCAATTCCTATGAAAAAAAAAAAGCCTGCTGGGTTTATTGAAATTTCACTGAACCTATATATAATCAATTTGAGGAAGATTAGCATTTTAATAACAGTAGTGTGAGGGATAAAAACTTTATTTGTCATTTTCTAGGTCAATCTTTTTTCACTTCTCTCAGCAATATTGTATAGTTTGCAATGTACAGATCTTGTACATATTTTGTCACATTTATCCCAAATATTTCATGTCTTATGATACTATGGTATACTATGGTAAGAGCTATTATAGTATATCACTATGCATACTGCTACCTTCTCATGTTATTTAAAATTCAATGTTACCATCTATTACAGTCTTTATTCCCTTTGGTGCTCAAAATTCCAAAATTTCACCAGTGCAAGCCCTGTCCTGCTGACTTCTGATTCCATGTGAGGTGACTTCATTAGACTATCTTCTAGGTTAGGGACATAATAAGATCCCCCAAGCTCACCCTGTATCTGCCCTCTGTGAATTCCTTTAAAACCTTAAATGAATGTTTAACACACACTCATTAAAAAACTACTGTGAGAGGCACCATAATGGTAGACGGCTATCATGGAGATGGGATTTGAGTAAGACTCATAGTTAGAGTGTCATTTGTCCTCCCGTCATTACAAAGTTGGACCAGAAAGGCAAATATTAGATGGCCCTATACTGAAACCCCTTTGTATGAAATCAGGCATTTTCTGCAATATTCTATCCTCACAATAAATGTCAGTTTTGTAAAGATGAGCATATAAAACACTAACATCTACCTAATCAAAATATCAGTAATTTGCGTCAATGTATCAGTAGGATTAGAAAAAAAAAAGAGAGAGGGTTTTACCTAAACCAAATGTGTTCTTGGGCTTCTAATGGCTTAAATTTGAAAGAGTCTCCAAACGATTTCAAGACTTCATTGTTTCTTGTCAGTGGTTTCCAGCCCAGCCCCACAGTATCAGCGCACTAAGAATGTCCAGAGAAAACCATGGCTACACTAAAACCAGGCCACTTCTCCCATCACATGCTCCAAATTCACTCATCTTGTGGACTCTTTGCCAGGTAGGTTCTGGAAGTGGCACGGTGTCTAGGAATCATGCTCAGGTTTCTGAAACCCAGTTCTTTTCCTTTGTACAACTGCTTGTGGGAGGCACTGGACTGGTGTATGAGAATTAAGAAAGGTAGTGTTTTCGTGGCTTTTTACCAAGTTATACATTGCTAGACGCAACAACTTCACTTTTTTATTCTAGAAACAATAAAACAACATACAATTATTTTTCACACTGGAAGAGGATGGTGAGTTAAGGGTAAATTAGTTGACTTACAGTAAAAAAAGAAACCTCACTATAAGTGAAACTGAAAAAGAGAACTTGCTGCTTCACCTATTCTTCCCTTATGAAAAGGGGGAAGGTGAATAACTTCAGAGAACTGAAAAAGGGTGTCAGAGTTCAGGTAATTCACCGGAATGCTGAGAGCTAAGAAAGCAGTGGAGTTAAACTGCAACCCAGGATGGTCAGGATAGGTTCCAATCAGACTACACGACCTCAGAATTCAAAAGCAAATGTAACTTTCAGCTAGACCACATATGATCGTATATTTAATCTAAATTTATATCATTTAATTTCAGTCAACCTTAACTCAAAGAGCTCCAAGTTTTATTCAGGGTAAATTTTCATGTGTGTCTCTCCTGACTGTATCCCAGACTCACTGCACTCAAAGATGATTCTATCAATGAGCACTGTACAGCATTCTGCCCAATACAGTTTACTACGGACCTAATCCAGAGAAAAGGCATCTTTTGTATTGGTATTTTGTGGCAACAGATAAGCTCCTAACTGAATCTAGATTGCTTTTACACAGACTAAGCCCAATTTGGGAGAAAATATTAAAACATTAATTTATAAACCTTCCATCACTATTCATAATTCATACAAATGAATGTTCTTTTGTTAGTAAAATGTAATCTAACTCTGTTTTGATTTTAATCACAGACAGTGGTAGACAATAAAGGAACACAGGTTATTACAAGACTCAAAAACCAATAAACCTTTTGATAGTTCTTAAAATAGAAAGATTGAGTAAGTGATGATAAAGCATTATAAACCAATTTTGGGGATGCGCAATAAAGTAAGAGCCCTAAGACAAAATAACCACCACAGCATCAATTGTTTACTACTATTACGCCACAAGCACTAGTAGAAAATGGCAAAAACAAAAACTACAAACAGCTTTCCATCACACCATGTTTGCAATCAATCCTCATCCTCTAAAACATCTAATACTGTGGCAACTAACTTCTCTGCCGCTTCCTACACATCCAATCGCTTAGAATTGCATTTCTGGGGTTTCAAACTGTTGCCACTGAAATCTGGGCAAAGACTGATTTTGGTCAAACACATTCTATGCTAAAGAAGTCTACAAATCCCAAAGAAAGAAAAATCATGGCAGAGAGAATGTGCCATTCTCCACAGGACCACATGGCACAGATAAAGGGATGTTGTGCACTCCAGCTTCCGCAAAGTGGTAGTTTCATCACTGTCATTTATACATGCCCCAAAGGTGTGCAATCCAAATTAATGTGGAGATTCTTCAATGACAGCTGAGACTGAAATATTCCATCTGTGTTTAATACAGAGATTACATCCTTTATTCTCCGATGAGAGCTTTTCAGAATATCACTGTGCAATTTTTTCTTCTGAAAGACAACGGCCTTCCCACTATTTTTTTCCCCTGCATCTGTCTGCAAGATTGCTTTTAGGAGGATGGCATAAGTTTAAAAATGGAAGATAAGTACTCTTCCATCTTTAGTTTTAACATCAATTTTAGCTTTGCAAAACTACATACTAATTTTGCTATATATGACAAAATGCTTTTGTGCAGGAAATCTGCTTACAAAGCAGCATAACTATGCTATGAAGATTAGCCATTTAAAACCCCAGGAACAAACATTTATATAGGTATACATATACATATATCCTAACATACATACATATATCTATGTACGTATATATTGTAACAATCTGTAACTGGAGAGGGAAATGAAAAGAAGAATGATTTCTATAAAAAGGAAAAAAAAAGGAGGAACCAATGATAATAATAGTCAGACTCTTAAAAATACTAATTTGGTTTCTCAATTTATGTACTTATTCAGAGTGGAAAATAATAGAACATACACAAAAAATTTAATGGTTAATCAAAGGAGCTAAGATATCCGAAGCAAGTATTTAATAAAGAATAGTAGTCATTGTTTGATTATAAAAAAAATAAATCACATAACAGGGTATTCTAGGGATTTTAAAAAGGAGACCAAGCCATTACCAAATGCCTAAATGGCATTCTACTACGCAATACAATGATGCCTCTTTCATCCTCCAGCAGCATATAATTTAAAAGTAGCTGAAGAGGGTATTTTAAACAAAGTTGTAATACATATTTTTGATATATGAACATTTTTGAGACATAAGAGATGTAGATATCACATTTCAAGATTAGACCATAAAACATCCCACCTTATATACGGCTTAGATGGACAGTCTTCGGTAGGTTTACCAGAATGAGAGTCTTAGCATTCCAGAACTGAAAGTCTGGGGAATGAGACAATGTGTTCAGAAGCACAGTTTGTCTCTTCTCATTGAGGAAGCAGGCAAGATTCCAAGGAACATGGCGAGGGTTCACAAATCTCTAAGTTTTTTTATCCTGCAAGAGCTGGTTCTGAAAGAAACATCGGGATCAATGTAAAAAAAAACCTGGCAGCTGAGGGAGCCAAGTGTTTGGTTTTTATAGTTCAAATGAAGATTGGTGAACAGTAGTCATGAATACACAGTTACATGACTACATAAGACCCAATTAAAACTTTCAGCCAAAAGTATTATTTTGCACCATCACCAGAGAATGTTCATCCAAGGTTTTGTGTCAGGCTTTGCCTAGGGACTGTACCTCACTCCCACCAAGACTCCTTACTGAACATATTCTAAATCCCATATTCAGACCCTATATTCAACCTGTCAACATGTCCTGAAATAACAGAGAATGAATGTCTTTCTTCCTCTTTAAGGGTAATGGCCGCTCCCACCCACCACATTCGAGAGCCTGTTCTCTCCAAGCACCAAAAGACTTTGCCTTCAAAATTGGTCCTTCCCTTCCCAACATTTTCTCTCTTATTATCATCAGAAGTTCCTTTTTTTTTCTGCCTTTGTTATCAAATAGTCTTAAATTACAAGGGAAGATGGCTCATAAATCAGAAAGATTACAGGAGTGGATTAAAATAACTTCTACTCAAATCCCAGATTCGCTACTCTTGGCTTATCTGGTCTATGTAAAACATTCTTTATAATAATTCTCTAATCTATAAAAAGGGGAAAACAATAACAATTTGCCATCATACCTAACAGAATATTCAAGAAGAGAAGAGGTAAAATTCAAGTGAACATGACTTGCAGGTTGTAGAGAACAAACATAGAATATGCAATAAATCCTTTATAGGATAAAGCTTGTTCCAACAAATATCCAACATCTTTACATTTCTCAGATAAACGTCTTGATTAAGCCTCTGACTGCTGAATTTTATCAGACAATTAGAGAAGACCTAATACCCATCCTCTTTAAAGTTTTCCAAAAAGTAGAAGAGGACGGAATACTTCCAAACTCATTCTATGAAGCCAGCATCACTCTAATACCAAAACCAGGCAAAGAAACCACAAAAAAAGAAAATTACAGACCAATATCCCTGATGAACATAGATGCAAAAATACTCAACAAAATATTAGCAAACCAATTCAAAAATACATCAAGAGGATCATACACCATGATCAAGTGGGATTCATCTCAGGGATGCAAGGATGGTACAACATTCAAAAATCCATCAACATCATCCCCCACATCAACAAAAAGAAGAAAAAAACCACATGATCATTTCCATAGATGCTGAAAAAGCACTCGAAAAAATTCAGCATCCATTCATAATAAAAAATTTCAACAAAATGGGTATAGAAGGCAAGTACTTAAACATACTAAGAACCATTTACAACAAACCCACAGCCAACATCATACTTAACAGCAAAAAGCTGAAAACTTTTCCTCTAAGAGTGGGAACAAGACAAAGATGCCCACTCTCTCCACTTTTACTCAACATAGTTCTGGAGGTCCTAGCTACAGCAATCAGACAACACAAAGAAATAAAAGCCATCCAGATTGGTAAGGAAGAAGTTAAATTGTCACTGCAGGTGACATGATATTGTACATAAAAAACTCTAAAGAATGCACTCCCAAACTACTAGATCTAATAGTTGAATTCAGCAAAGTTGCAGGATACAAAATTAATACACAGAAATCTGTTGCATTCCTATACACTAACGATGAACTAGCAGAAAGAGAAATCAGGAAAACAATTCCATTCACAATAGCATCTAAAAGAATAAAATACCTTAGGAATAAACCTAACCAAGGTAGTGAAAGACTTATACCCTGAAAACTACAAACACTCACGAGAGAAATTAAAGAAGACACCAATAAATGGAAATACATCCCATGCTCATGGATAGGAAGAATTAATACTGTCAAAAGGGCCATTCTGCCTAAAGCAATCTACAGATTCAATGCAATCCCTATTAAAATACCAACAGCATTCTTCAATGAACTAGAACAAATAGTTCTAAAATTCATATGGAAACAGAAAACACCCTAAATAGTCAAAGCAATCCTGAGAAGTAAGAATAAAGCAGGGGGGATTACATTCCCCGACCTCAAGCTCTACTATAAAACCACAGCAATGAAGACAATTTGGTCCTGGCACAAGAACAGACCCATAGATCAATGGAATAGAGAGTCCGGATATAAACCCACACATATAGGACCAATTAATATATGATAAAGGAGCCATGGATACACAACGGGGAAATGACAGCCTCTTCAACAACTGGTGTTGGCAAAACTGGACAGCTACATGTAAGAGAATGAAACTGGATTACTGTCAAACTCCATACACAAAATTAAACTCAAAATGGATCAAAGACCTGAATATAACTCATGAAACCATAAAACTCTTAGAAGAAAAAACAGGCAAAAATCTTTGAATATAAACATAAGCAACATTTTCCTGAACACATCTCCTCAGGCAAGGGAAACAAAAGCAAAAATGAACAATAGGACTACATCAGACGAAAAAGCTTCTGTACAGCAAAGGACACCATCAGCAGAGGAAAAAGGCATCCTATAGTATGGGAGAATATATTCAGAAATGACATATCCCACAAGGGAATAACATCCAAAAGATATGAAGAGCTCTCATGCCTTAACACCTAAAAAGCAAATAACCCAGTTAAAAAATGGGCAGAGTATCTGAACAGACACTTCTTCAAAGAAGAAATTCAGATGGCCAACAGGCACATAAAAAGATGCTCCACATTGCTAATCATCAGGGAAATGCAAATTAAAACCACAATGAGATATCACCTCACACCAGTGAGGATGGCCATCATCCAAAAGACTAAGAACAACAAATGCTGGCGAGGATGTGGAGAAAGGGGAACCCTCCTACACTGCTGGTGGGAATGTAAACTAGTCCAACCATTGTGGAAAGCAATATGGAGGTTCCTCAAAAAACTAAAAATAGAAATACCATTTGACCCAGGAATTCCACTCCTAGGAATTTACCTGAAGAAAACAAGATCACAGATTCAAGAAGACATATGCACTGCTATGTTTATCGCTGCACTATTTACAATAGCCAAGAATCAGAAGCAACCTAAGTGTCCATCAGTAGATGAATGGATAAAGAAGATGTGGTACATATACACAATGGAGTATTATTCAGCCATAAGAAGAAAACAAACCCTACCACTTGCAACAACATGGATGGAGCTGGAGGGTATTATGCTCATTGAAATAAGCCAGGAGGAGAAAGACAAGTACCAAATGATTTCCCTCATTTGTGGAGTATAACAATGAAGCAAAACTGAAGGACCAATACAGCAGCAGACTCACAGACTCCAAGAAGGGACTAGCAGTTACCAAAGGGATGGGGTTGGGGAGGGTGCATTTGGAGGGTGGGAGGAAGGGGATTAAGGGACATTATGATTAGAACACATAATGTAGGAGGGTCATGGGGAAGGCACAGAGAAAACAAGTAGTGACTCTATAGCAACTTATTATGCTGATGGACAGTGACTGCAATGGCTTATGTGGGGGGACTTGATAGGGTGACTGTAGTAACTACATTGTTGGTCATGTGAAACCTTCATAAGATTTTTATATCAATGATACCTTCATAAGATTTTTATATCACTAAAAAAATAAAAATAAAAATAGAATAGGATCATCCTTGTAAAAAAAAAATTGGAATGAAACACACACACATCATCAAAACACAAAAAGAAACAAACAAAAGGTCAGGAAAAAGTACCTAACGTCAATGGCTGCCTTATCTACCTAGTCAGAGTCCATCAGCTCTCACAGGGTCTCCCATTCTGACCTAATGATTTTATTTGCCATGCAGTACTTCCTCTTACCATTGTCCTTGGTGAGCCTTTCAAATTATCAAAGGACCTTCAATGAATTATAATAAAGGGCAGAAACCAGAGCCGCAGGAGGAAGAGATGAGGTGACATTGTCATGTTCTTTCAACAGCTTATTTAAGCAACTTGTCTAAGAAAAGAGAAAGGGAGAAGATTAGGGATTTGCAGAAAAATGAATGCAAGGAGGAATACAGGAGGCTTTTGTTTGTTTTCCCTGCTTGGTTTTACAGCACCTGTAGTGCAGTACAGTACAGTAGAGAGGTTGAAGACAGTAGAGAGAAGGGGCACGTGAAGTTAAAAAGGTCTAGGAGTAGAAAGAGTAGAAGTTAAAAAGTTTTAGGAGAAGAAGGAAGGACAAAAAGAGCGAAGGGAAGAACTAGCCTCAGATGGGAGAAGCGATTCCAAGACTGAAGGGCAGAAATTAATAATGTTTTTTAGACAATCAGGTGAGGAACTGAGAACGTTTATCCAAGCCTCAAGGTCTCTGTTCTTTCTGTAAGGCAGTTAGGAAGATCATGAACTAAGTGTTAAGAAGTCAGGGATGGGGCCGGGGCTGAAAGAGGGTGGGTGACATTTTAGAAGTGCCACTGAAGGAACATAGAGCAAGCCAATGAACAACCCCCAGTTTGATGACATTCCCCCAAGGTGCTCAGCAGTCAAGGTGTTGATGATGAAATAATAGCAAAAGCAGATGATATCTCAAAGATTTCATTTTCACAGTCCATAAGCCTTGCGTTCCACTCTCCTGAAACCCACTGCAGTCCATCCAGCTGCCCTCTTGGAAACAGGTGAAATCAGGGATGCATGAGGATAAGACAGGGGCTGAACTGGGAACACATTTTAAGTGATGCTATTAGTGATGGCTCAGCAATTCTTTACTTTCAAGGTCAAATTCACATTAAAATTGCATTACTCTCCATAACAAAAGGTTCCTTCCTTACCTGTCACTGTCCAACATGAGCATGAGAATGAACATAAACATCTCTTCCTTTTTACAGAGAGAAGCTACTGCTGACAGTAAAGAATTTTCAATTTGTACAAGGATGGCAGAGGGGGTGATGTGCAGCCCGCAGCCCCAGGGGACTGGGTATGTTAGTTCATATTAATGGCCACTGTGTACACAGCTGCCACGGAGGCATTCTGCTTCTGAGCCTCCTAGTGAGCCTGACATCTTTCTTCCAGCTGAGCTGGTCCAGCTCTGATTTCTGCTGTGCCAACATGGTCTGTCGGCCACTGTCATTTCCCAGAGGTCAGTGGCCCTGTGGCACTGGTGGGTTATCAGAATTGTCCTTGAAACACTGGCTGCCACCTCCTACAAGCCTGCAGAGTCGGCCACTGGGACACTTCTTGGGATTTCGGGAGTTTTCTTTGAATTTTCACTGAGCTACCCTAATAAAAGAAGACAACAATTCACCAAACACTGGATGAATACATTCTAGAGCCTCACACTCACTCGTGCTTGATTCCTGATGGCGTGAATATATAACATATGTGAAGTAAATGTCACAGACTCTAAACGAGCATCTTGAAGATGGCCAGGGGATGCTAAACCAAATGGTACCATTAAGGAAAAGAGGGTCTTAGACTTGACCATAGTTCCAAAGTATTTTATTTAATTTTAAGGTGTTGCAATAGATAAATTCAAATGAAGGGAAATAAAATGTGGCAAATTAAGACTATAGCAAGTGAAATAAGTAAAATTACATGTTCACTTCAGCTATTTTATATTAACCACATTTTCTGTCATGTTTATTAAATTGAGAACATTAAAACACATTTTCAGATATATGTTCAAGATACTTTCTCACTTGCTTTTCCCAGGTAAGAAAAGATCACACCTTTTTCAAAGAGGATTCCTTCTTCTCTAAGTAATATCCTAGACTGTGTCTGCCAAACAACCTCTTTATGTTGTACAAAGAGTTCTCTGTCCTGATTAAGGGGAATTTTGAAATGGGTCATTCAAATTGCCATAGTTCAAACAAAAGAGGGAAACTTCTAGGAAGAAAACCCAGATTCATTTGTTTTTCATCATATTCAATCTCCTCTTTTTCAAATGTGTCCTCCACTTGTTCTTGGCGTAGGGATTCCTCTCACAGTGTACTTACTCATTACACTATGCCATGTCCCCAATACTCACTCCCTTCTGCCCTGCCTGGTAGCCCAAATTCTAATCATTTTAAACAGACTGGATCCGTTATAGCTAGCTCTCTTTAACTTCTCTTATGCCCACGCACCAATCCTATAGCATATATAGCCCTATTACTCCTTTAGACACATAACCAGACTTCCAAATACACCTCATCTCCACAATAAGATCATGAACTCTTTGAAAGCAAGAACAGTATTTCTACTAATTTGTATCTCCTACTATTCCCTTTCCACCTCGTCAGTCCATGAATAATGAATAAACTGAGTAACAAAGTGCCACCTCTCCAAGTTATGCAGCATGCCTATTCAAACCAAAATGTAGATAATCAGAATTCCTGGAAGGGAATTTTTAACTATCCACTGATGACAGAGGTCACACCAAAAAACAGTGAAAAGCAAATTTATACTGAATAAGAAAGTAGTGAGGGAATACTTGGATGAATGACACAAATAATTAATCCTAAAGTGCATTCTTGCTATGAATACATTACTGAGTATCCATGTGGGACATGAAATCCATAAAAGATTTCCCTGTGGATCAACCGTAAGATTGGGGGACATTATGTTTTTTAAACATTAATTATTTGCCAGTATCTTCTAAAGAAAAGGCAAGCTGAAATGCAAAAGAGAAGCTAAATATTTAGAGTACGATTAGCAACAATACATGAAAAAAAAGATTACTTATCAAACTTTCCGTAACAGAAGTAGCTATGGCTACTGCTCTTTTAAGGTGAATGGAGACAGAGTTTAATGAAAAGTGCTCTGGAATGTCAAAGGTAACAGCAAAGCTTCTGATACAAGTAGTATATAAGGAGTTTCTAACTAAGAAGAGAATATAATAAGACAAGTATTAAGCAATGGCATTAGCCATAAGGTTAGTAATTATAATAACAACAATCTTCATGTTGTTTTGTGCCCAGAAGGCTTATATATAAGAACTCAAAATCAGCAAGTTTATTACTTGTTAAGGAAAAAAACTAACCACTATTTCTTGCCACGAGAAATTTGGAATTTACTCTCAGGTCATATAAGTAATTAGGTTAGGCCAAATGTCGATCACGATATGCTAGCCTCCCTCAAAAATCTTAGGTGGTCCACCTTCAATTTACTGCCATCATGCCCACTTTCTCCTACAAATTATCATGACCTTTTTTTCACTCCACCCCTTCCTACTCACCCCTTCTCAACTCCCTTCTAGTAAATGACTTGTCACACTGCCCTCTTTGCACATCCCTGATTTCCAGCCCCTCTGCAATTATAAAGAATGACAAGACTGCTTTTGATTTCCTTTAAAAGAAGAAAGTGGCTTTAAACCACTTTCTATAAGCTAAGCATGAAACAGACTGCCTCAGAACATTATTGTGTTCTGTATTAATGTGATAAAAATTGTTTATTGTCTTCTGTTTGGTGTTGTGGGGAATAATGAAAGAGCCAATAAACCAAGGGACAAAATCTTCCCTTTTTGCCCTTTGACAAACCTGAAAGAATACAGATGGGAGGGAGTCTTTGGTTTACTGAGAAACATAATCAAGTTCGTTTTTTTCCCCCACAAGTTAAAAAATACATGTATTATGCCTAAAAGCAGTGTCAACTAATTCAGAGCAATTTGTGAATTCACTGTAAATGTATCATTCTCATTTTAATACATTTTTTAATAAACATAAAATGAACTGAATCATTATTGGCAGCTAACTCACCTCAAAATTAGTCTACTGTGTTAAAAATATACTCAACAGCACGCAAAAGTTTGTATTAGAGTAAAAGATGAATTTATAACAACTTCAGTTAATTCTTTCAAAAAATTTAGAAAGCTGATTCAGGAAATATTTTCCCCCATATTTAGAAGTGGCCACATGGTTATATATGGAGTACCAACTTTCATTTCCTAGAAATGGGTGGTGTCAAAACAGTGACATTTGGAAAAATTACACCTAAATTGCTAAATTTTGTTGAAACAATTGGCCTTTCTACGCTAATTCCTGATTGCTCCCTTTGACCCACCACTTATGTCCAAAGGAAACAGCAGGAGGCAAAGGATGGGGGTGGGATGCAGACACCACCGCCTGTCTCCCTCCAAACAAACAAGGGGACGGCAAGACGGCCCCTGCCGGTATTCAGAGGATGCCCCTAGAGAACGCCACACAGTCAGGGCACTGTGAGTTGATGATATGAAGCACTCACAAAGTATTTCCCCATCTTGAGTAACAGGGAAAAAAAACAATACTATCTGGAATCAATATAAAAGATTACAATACCTGGCCAACCTCCAAGAGCACACCAGCCCACAAGTCTCACATCTCTTCTCACTAGTCAAGCATTTTAGAAATGATCTTAATCGAGCTTCCTTCAACAAAGGGAACACACTTGGGTAATGGGCCCAATAACCACATATGATTATTCTGAGAAGCATCTAAGGGATCCTGTTTACGGAAAGTAAGCTAATTTAAACCAACAGCTGCCACTGCCAAAGCATTTGACAACCCGATATTACCAGACAAACTCATCCCAACATGCAAATTGGGCATTTTTAGAAAATTTTGTCATTATAAAACCATGACAAGTTCCAATCTCACAGAATAACATCTTGACCAACTAAGCAGAAGAGACCTTTCTACCAATGAGCTCAATCTCCAATCTCCCATATTTGTCAATGGATAAAAAGCTTACTTCAATCCTGTTTATTAAAATTGAGAAAAAAAATAGGTCAGAAATATTCCTTATTCATGGTTTCCCATGGATACGAGTATAATTAAAATCAGTAGATGTCTTAGGGATGGAAACACTAATGATTATCTAACAAAGGTATCATTTCTTCAACATTTACTCACTGACTGCTTTTGTGCCACAGTACAAAGCACTAAAATATTAGCACATATGTCTTAGAGCACGTCTTATAGTTTACGAAGTGCCTCTGAACACAGAGGTAAATCTTAGTAAACTACAGACAAAGTAGAAGGTCACAAATATCAAAATCAGTGTTAAAAGCAGCCCAAATCCATATGCTTATTTCATTAAAAGTTCATATACAATTAGATTATGCAAACATCATTGAAAAATATAAAATTAATTCGAGTATAATAGCTTAGGAATAACACCGTATCACATAGTTTTAGTAAAATGGCCAAAAGGCTACTGCCTCTTAAAATAACCTTTTATTGTTGTCCTTTTTAGCAAATTTCTTTTCATATATATTTTTAAGTATTAAAATGAGTATCGAGGAACCTTAATATGTCACTGAGAAAAATGCTCTGTCTACTATATATTATGCCACAAAACTGAGGTCAGAGTTTGTAAATAAGTGGCCCTTAATCCACATGCAACTTAAAGACATGTTACATTTGGCTGACATACTAATGAAGATCTAGCTTTCTATGTGGATCTATAAAAGCCCAGTCCACTTTCTTAAACAGCAACAACTGTAAAACTGCCCTTTCAGGGAGCCCTTCCACTCTCAGGAAGACCTGGCCCATATCACCTGCTTGACTTCCTGGCTTAAGTCTGTGCCTCCTGTGTAGGTATTCAGTATTTTACTTATGCTAACTAGCCTCATACTCCTTCACTGTCTTGTTTTTCTTCTCTACCAATTTACCTTAAATCAGGATTATTGTTGTGTATCTCAAAAGTAAACATCCCCTAGTACCTACTTTCTTTTCAATAATAAAACTAACCAAATTCTAGCTGCATTTTGCCTGCAGCTGGAGATTATCTTGCAGCTAAGTGAGGCTTCATGACTAAGCTCTGCCTACAGATTCTGATTCAGGTGGTCTGGGGTGGTTATTAGTGCTCAGAGATTAAAGTTATAATCTGCTGTAGGGCCCAGATGTCTTTTTTTTTAAGTTCCCCAGGTGAATCTAATGTACGGACAGAGTTAAGAACCTGTGCTAAAGTGTGGTAGACTGGGAAGAAAGACTTCTGAGAGCAGAGATGCTTGGCTTCCACTCCCAAAATCACCTTCACCTCAGATTTCTACTTGACACAGAAATAAACCTTCTCTCTTGTTTAAGCCACTTGTCGTACTGTCTCTGTCAATGTAGTTGAACTCATAACCTAACTAATACAACAGGCATCACAATCCCCTGGGCCTGGTCAGCTCGGAATCACTGGGATGCCGGCTGAAGCGCCTGCACCTGTGGCTTGCTGATGGAACCAAAGCTGCATTGTCTGATCAAAATCCTCTGACAAATGACTTTTTCAAACTGAATTTTTCCCTTTCACTTTTGCCTTTTCCTTAAAAAACTTATTGAAAATGCAAATGACATCAATTCATGCATTTTCTTCTTCTTTTTCCAATCATGAGTCATCTGATTCCTTGCCCATATTACATTATAAATTGTCTAATAGTATCCTTTTCCAACTGATTGATGATTTCATTTGTTTGAATGTTAAGCGATATGCAGTTTTTGCCTTCATTCCAATATTTTAGTTGGAGTTATTTTATCACATTTAAATTTTAAAAGGCCTAACACCACCTTAGCTATCAAATTTGGGGGGACCACAGACAAAAAAACAGTTGTGGCCACAATTATGAAAGCTACACAGCAAACCAGCAAGAGTAACAGGAATTCCGAGTGGCAGTGAGTCCAATATGGCTTCTACTTGTTATCATGTGACTACAAATAAGAGATGCCATCTAACATATGGAGAATTTTTGTTGACAAACTATAATTTAAAATTTTAAGAATTAAATGTCTATTATCTCTTTAGCATAATTAATTCAAATACAAATTCATCTGTTGCTAAATAACAGTTCGCTGTATTTTCATTTGACCTTTATAAAAATCCTGTAAAGGCAGCATTGTTACATGCCTCTTGCAGATACTGACAAAGAAACTTCAAAAAAAGAAGCAACTTCAAGAGGCAAATACTTAAAATTCTTATTTCAACAGAAAAAAGAAGCAGAGAAGTAGGATATGAATGAACACATTTTGCCTGGTATTTATTACTCACAACTACAGAGTAGTATTTAAGTAGTTTGGGTTAGTTTTTCTTCCTATATATTCACAACAAGGTCTCCAGATGGTTACTTATTTTCTATAATTTAACTTACCTTTTGCAAAAAGGTGAAATATTTACCTAATTCTGAAGTACCTTAAAAATGATTACAGAGATCATCCTGAAAGTCATGGTTATAAAAAATGACAACGACATAAGTAACAATACTTCTGGTTTTTCTTTAATTATTATTCTAATGTAATTCAAAATAATGAATAAAAATGTTTTAATGAGAAATAAGTTTGGTATTATGCAAACTCTGTGAAAAGGCAAAAAGAAATAACCAGAAGGTTCTGTGTGGCTAAAAATGTGCATATTCTCATCGAAATTACAAGTTTTTAAGTAAAAACTCATCACATAGCATTACAGTGAATTAAATTAGCAGTTAATTTACACTTTAAAGATATCTCCTATTAAGGTGATCAAAGATTTTCATCACTCATATTTTATGTCTATTCAGATATCAGCTTTAAGTTCAAAAATAAGGAGACAAGCATTTGAAGGCACTTGGCCCTAATTCTTCGACTCTTTGCCAATCCACTAGGCTTTGAAAACATACATCAGGCTACAATTATACCACATTAGTCTTGTTTGCCATGAAATAATTACTCCATTTATAACTATTACAACAAAATACTTTCAACCAAAGTAATCCACAAGATGTGCCTTTAAAAAGTTTCATTAGAAGTATGTCTTTACAAAATGAGGTCAGATAGTAAGTAGGAAGTTCAATAAATAGCATCATAAAATACAACTACAAATACACTCCATTTTCAAAACTGTTAGAGAACAAACTGTTTTGGTTAATTGGCTATTATCTCTCCACTGGATTATAAATTCTCCCAAGGTGTATTTTTTTCATGGTTGTAAATTCTACCAAATATGTCTTGAAAAGCATTAGAGTTGTGCAATCATTGGTTAAATAATGTCATGACTGACAATGACTCGAATGCATCAATTCATATATATTGAATTACCTGATGCTTCTGCAGTCTCTGAGGGAAGCAGGCTTACCTGTCATCTGACCTATCCCAAACTGCACACAGATCCCTGACTAGGGCTGCACATCTCTCAGAGGCAGGTAAGCACTTGTTTGGCTCTGCTTACAAAGATACATTGAGGCTCTGGTGCTCTCACTCTTTTGAATTTGTCCCAAGATGCAACAGACTACTGTCATTCAACAGTGGATATTGAACCTAGTAAGTCATGATAGTGTTGGGGATGGAGCCCACATACAAGGTCATTAAACAGTAAAAATTAATCAAGGGTAAAAGGAAAGGGAAACAGAACAAGAGACAGACTAGATTCCCCCAGAAAATGTACAGTTGAGAAAGACCATGTAAGTCCTGAGAGAGTAATTGTTCCAGGTCCCCAAGACATTCCCATCCCTGCTTTCTTTTCTCAGGAGGGCTGCCTTTCTGCTTTCAGGGTCTCTGAAATTTCCATGTGTTGTTATAACAACACACCCTAAGCTAGTCTGAGGGAGATTCTGCCCCTTGAAACCAAAAGTGCCCTAATTAGAATCTTCATTTAACTTTAACAGACATGCAGTGCATGCACATGTGGTCTGAGGTGATTCAGCAGACCCATCATCGCAAATGTCAAAATGCTGTAGCCATGGTGCACACAAACTGGGAACCAACCCGCTAAGCTGAAGCTGCGCCTCCCTGCTCCTCTGTGGGTGACAGACGCTAAAGCAGCCACACCTGGGCCACCGCTAGTCCAGCTACCTGAGGCACACTTCCTGTCTCTGCCAAGTTATCACCCAGCCACCTCTCCTGATACTTCTGACACCTCAAGTTCATTTTCCAGCTTAGCTCTCTGCCTACGTAACCACCTGTCTTCGCTTCACACAGGGATTACTGCAATTCTGTCTGTCCACTCTGTAATAATATACTTCTTTAAGTCATTCACCACCACTTAGTGTCTGTTGGCCCAAGCCATTCCTCCCTTCAGTCTATGCCAACACTAAATTCACCAGACCTCCAAGATGGCTGGATTGAAATCAAAAGAGAGGAAAGAGAGACTTTCACCTGTTTGCACTGGAGGGCTAAGAAAGGGAAAAATAAGAGGAGCACTTTAAAGGGGGAAGAGAAAATCGAAAGACTTAAGTAAAATTTTCTTACTTAGCATTTACAAGTAGATTCAATTAAGAGGAAAACTCTATGGAAGTCATTAACAGTTTTTAATTACTTCCTCATGTAGGCATATCGATTGGACTGAAAGAAGTTAGAAATATTTTAATATTAAAATACCTCAATTCTGTGTACCCAAGTCTCAGGTTTCCCTTTAATCTATTTCCTACAGAGCTGAATAATGCTTGAGTTTTTCACAAAAGTACTTACTTTAGGTTTCTAAATGTTAGATCACCTTATTAAGCCTGCAATCACCATTAACTGGCTCATTCTGCAGTTATTAAGGGACTGAGGTATACGATCCATAGGGAGAAATCCTGGAGAAAAAAAATGGAAGAATTGAATTTCTCTCTAGTACCCCAACCCAAGACATCAGGTAACCTTATCCATACAAGCTTCTTCCAGAGCACATCATAATCTGTATACTAGTTCATTCCCACTACCTTCTGTTCAAAGCACCCAATCTTTTAATATGCATCTTTGAATGCTTAAAGTTCCATGGTGTCAGTAACAGTCACTCCTTGTCTAACAGATTAAAATCCTGCCCACTGTATTCCAAGAATTCTATTCCAAGCATCGTAACACTGGCCCTCTAACAGAGTGCCTCTTAAGCTTTAATGTGCATACAAATCACTATGGCTTTTTGTTACACTGCAGATTTTGATTTAGTAAAACTGGGGTCCAAGATTCTGCATTTCTGGGTGACGGCAGATGTTCCATAGACCACATTCAGAGTAGCAAGTAACAACATCCTTATTTCATTATCAAATATAAGTGAGTCAACAACTACCAGATTCGATAGTGATTACCTCCTAGGGATAGTACTGGGTTCCACACCTTAATATATATCTGTCAAGCATTTATTGATCATCTAATGAATGTGAGGCACTGAGATACAAATATAACTCAGAACTGGTCCGTCCCTTTAAAGTACACATTTGATACAGTCGTGTTCCAATGGTAATACACCCAACAATTTTCTGGAATGCTGGTTAAAAATGTAAATCTATGGCCTCACTGTCTGAGAGAGAACTTCAGTACGTCAGGGTCAAGCCTCATGAATGTGCTTGCCAACCAAATCTGATGTTCACACTGAGGAATATTGCTTCAGTGATGCAGGCAGATAATTACAAAACTATATGACAGGTTGAATCTGAATCAGTGCAGTGTGGAATGGGAACTCAGAGGATGGGACTCTGACAGGAGCAGATTCACAGAGGATGGGTAGGAATATGCCTGGCAGTGAAAGGAAAGAGGAACATACATAAAAGGCCACCGGTGTGGATCACAGTTCTCAAGTCCAAGGAAGCATCAAAGCCAGGTCTGCCAGGGCTGTTGGGGCTGGGAAGTGGGCCGAGGGTGTATGTGGAAAGAAATCTGGAAAGGCTAGTTTAAGCTGTATTACAAGCCTCATGACCTGCACTTACTTCATCCATTAGATCTGGAGAAGCTAATTCAAGGGACAAAAGGAGATGAGATAACTTAATTAGTTTGCAAAGAACTGACCACTTTTCCAAAGACTTTTCTCTTTTACAGAAGGCCATCTTCTCTAAAATGTCTTACAAATTTCAAACTGGGGAATATGACTAAGACCCTCCCATATGCTTTGCACAGAAGTTTGGTTACAAAACAAAGCAGTCTGGGTTACAATTTACGTTTTAATTGATGAAGTGCCAGAAATACCATTTTCATAGTCAATAGCAGCAGAAATGGAAAGAAAAACAGCATCTGCTTTTTAAAAAGTTGAATAAACTGAAATAGCTTAAAAAGCAGATTTTTTAAATGACAACCAAAATTCTAATGCAGCAAAATCTACAGGAAAAAGAATCCACCCACTAGAAGAATAAATGATTTCAAAAGCACATTTTCAAAAAAATTGCTCTTTAAATATGTCAATGTCTCAGGGAATTAAACTTTACAAGGATTAAATACAAAGTCTTCATTAGAGACATGCATCCCAGATTAAAGTTTTTTAAAGATGGGGTAATAACTACTAATCTATTTTAATTATTTTATTATCTCCAATAGTTTTCCACTCTTGATCTGTGAACACTAAAATTGCTGAATAACATGCCTTTCAAAAGCAACTATAACCTCAATTAAAACCTTTCAGTAGAGATTAGCAAAGAATACTCCTTATTCGCATCAAGGGTGCCTTGTTGGTAAGACTTTTAAAAGCTGGTTCTTTGTGACTGTCCTGGAATTTTGTTTTTAAAAGAGAATTTGGCACCTCTAGTTGTAACATGGGAGCCATTCAGCCATTAAATGTAATATCGTTTCTGTTGTATAGCTTAAAATGAAAATTATAGCACACCACTATAAAATATTGTCAAACTGAAAAGTGAATGGTGACTGTGCCACAAGCAAAGTGATTAGGTATTAGATGCTGATGACTTGCCATGAGCTCATGCTGTTTTTTGTTGGGGTTTTTTTTTTTTTTTGCAAATTACAGTGAAGAAAATGGGTATCAGAGCTTTCATTTCAGATGATCTAATGTCATAGAGATAACCAGACAGTACAATGGTGTGCTCTCAAATAATCTGGAGTATTGCATGCAGATTCTCACTGTAGCCAGTTTATTCTCCTGAAATAATTTCCTTAACAGAAACAGTTTCCTCCAGTTGTGCCTTGTGGGATGGCAGGGCAGACGGATCACGCTGCTTTTGTTAGGAGAGTTTGGTGACAAGTGACAAATGCCCAAACTAATGGAGGGCAAAGTAAAGAATTTATTGACTCATAATTAAATCTCAGAAAGGGCAGGGACCTTATTTAGATTCTGACACAACTAAAAAATTGTTAGAAAAAAATTATAAAGACAAATGGAAATATGAACACTTACTGATTATCAATGATGTTTAGACAAATTTTGGTTTTATTTTTTTTCCTGGCCTAATAAGGACATTATGGTTATGCTAAAAGAGTATTTAAGTACATAAATACTATACTCCATCTAATAAATTTTTTTTTTACTGGAGTTATGGGTTAGTAAATCTGAAACTATATTTTGTATATAGTAAGACTGAGCAACTACATAAATATGGATAATGACCAACAGATTTCTCATTGTCAGAGAAAGAAGCCATAAATAAGGAAAGAAGGAAAGCTAGAATTAAGCCTGCAGTACTGGGTTGGAATCACAGTCAGTACAACCTCAGAGATTTTAATAGATATACAGATGGGTAAGTATAAAAATGAATATACATACATGTATTAATAGACATGTATTCTCCAGCTCTATAAACTGAGTGGGCCTGGAAATAACATATCAGTAGTAAGGAGTAAACTGGGGCCCAGATCTTCCCAAATGCCATCCTCCAATAAAAGGAACCTAGATTTCTTGGGGAGATTATTGATTCCAGGGCTGGACAGAAAAAAATACAAGGTGAACCTCAGACATTGATGGGTGAATGGATAAACAAATACTGTATATACATATTATGGAATATTACTCAGTCTTAAAAGGGGAAAGATATGACACGAATTACAACATGGATGAAGCTTGAAGACATTATGTTCAGTGAAATAAGCTTATCTCAAAATGACAAATATTTTATGATTTCACTTATATGAGGTACCTAAAAACAGTCAAACTCATAGAGACAAAAAGAGGAATTATAATTGTCAGAGAATGGAGGAAGTGGGGAGGGAAAATGGGGAGTTAATGTTTAATGGGTACAGAGTTTCAATTGGGAAAATGAAAAAGTTCTGGAGAAAGATGGTGGGGATGGTTAGACAGTGTCATAGTACTTAATGCCACTGAACAGTACACTAAAGATGGTTAAACACTATTATGTGATGTATATTTTACAATGAAAAAATAAGGAAAAAATATATAGGCAATGGAAAAAGCACACTCAATTTGGAAAGTAATTTGGCATTATGTTGTAAATGATGATAACATTTATCTCAATAATTATTTATTCCAGTGAATTTCCTCCAAGACTTATACCTTAGATATATTCTCATCCATATGCTTCAAAAGATAAAATATGAACGTTCAATAAAGTGAAACAAAACAGAACAAAATTATACACAGCCCAAATGTGTTTCAATAGGAAAAGGATAAACAAGGATCAATAAGTCCTAATACAATATACTATTGACACTTTACAGCAGTAAAAAAGAATTAGCCAAACTTACAGGCATGAAAAGTGGTTGTATCTCAAAAAAATACAGACTGAGAAAAGCAAGTCATAGCAGAATATATACCACAACACAATATAGAATCCTAAAATACATAAAACTTAACATTATTTGGGGAGATACATCTCCATTCTATAAAATCAGTAGAATGATAAACTCCTTGGAGTGGGAGGAAGAGAAATATGATTAAGGACCAGCATGCAAGAGATTTCAAGGGTATTATTGTGTTTTTTAAATTAAATACAGGAACATGACTTTTCTTCATATTTATATAACACATTGACTCTCTTATATGGATAATATGGCTCATAATAAAGAGGAAAAATATTGAAAAAGTTTCATGTTATCCTCCTTGTCACAGACAACTCATTAAGTCCCCACTAAAGGGCTTTTCCTTCAGAGAGTCATGAATGATAAGAGTATATAAAGCCACTCCTATTTTTCCAAATGTGTATCACTGTCCCCACTCTAGCATCCTAAATCTTCTGTAAATTCTTTGGTTTAGGGAATCTAACACCCTTTATCCACCTTTGCCTGAAGTTCTAGAGATGAAGATTCAGGTCCTTAAAAGAACATGGGGATTAATTCTGTATCTAATTTCTCGATAATTTGCCTACTATTTCATTTTAACAATGTCAGAATGGCTAAATGGCTCCTGAAAATGTTAAGCTCTGGTGAAGCAGTAAAGTCAAAAGATAATGTTTAAAACAGAGTTTTCAAATATACTTTGCAGATCTTTAAAGATTTTTGTTAAGAATCATTTTATTTTAATAAATATAACTTAGGAATGCATGGCTTAAATGCCCTTTTTAAATGATAGACATGTCCTCTATAAAATGATAAGGTCTATTTGCTATATGCTCTGAATTCATCATAAAATGGGATCAAAGAGCTGATCTTCATTACCTATCACAAAGCTTTTAGATCTGGTCTACTTTATTCAGATCATAGGTGTTAGGAGCATAGACTCTGGAGTTAGACTACCTCAATTTAAATCCCAATTCTGCCATTTTCTAACTATGGGAACTTGGATGTGACTTAACTACTCTCTTCACCTCTGTTTTCTCTGCTGTAAAATGGAGTTAAGAATAGTACTAACCTCAGTACGTTTTAGAACTAAATAATACATATAATGCACTTAGAATAATGCCTAGATATAATTGTTAATTTTTGAGATAATTCAGATTATTGGAGATTCACATGTACTTGTAAGAAACAATAACAGATCACATATATCAACTATATATAATTTTATAACTTCTATATATTATATATTTAATAGAAAAACTTTAGCATCCCCTAATACAACATTTAATACTTTATTTACATATACAGAACAAACTGCTAGTGGAAAATCAATTTAGTCCTTAAAGCTCGTGATCATTTTATTCTTCTTTATAACGTCATTTGTCATTATTATTTTGGAAACATGGGGAGAAGAGGAAAATCAAAGGTGTTAAGTGCTTGGCTCAGTCTTATAAAATCAGTAAGTAATCGTGCAAGTTCAGTTACTATATATATTTACATATATCATATACATAATATACTATATATGTTATATATAGATATGTGTGTGTGTGTGTGTGTGTATTTAATTTTTAGTCATAAAGGGGATTTTGAAAACTAGCTGCACTGAATAAATTAAACTGACTAAACTTTCTGCTCCTCAGTCATAATAACCACAATATCGATGTTAAATTTTAAAATTTAAAGAAATGATTTGCTTGATTCTTCAAGAGACATTGATTAAAGGCACTTGTAATAGGTCAAGAGAAACTCCTCTAATCTAGTAGCATCCTCTTTTTCATCATCAAAATCACCAAGTCAGGCTTCAAAATCCCTTGCGCTAGAATTTGAGACCAGCAGTTCAGAACCTGAAGAACTGCTGTTCCATTTCAGCTCAAGGATTTTTACTTGTGTCAGTGACAGCAGTTAACAAGGCAAGAAAAAATCAGAAACTAGGCACCAATAAAATAGCAAAAGACTCCAAACAGATTCCAGGACCCCAGCTCAGAGAATGGAGCAGGAATCTGTGTAGGCTCCCAGCCTTTTCTAATGGAATCACACCTCAGACCCGCAGTAGAGAATCAGTAATATGGGTCCAACTCCTTAAAGATTAGGAAGGCCACAGGGGGAGGTCCAAGGAGAATGAAAGACTCATCTAGAATCACCCCATTAGTCACTAGCAGATAGAGCACAGTAAATACCTGGGAGTTTGGTCCCACATCTAAAATTCTAACACATGATCATGCCTCCCACTTCTCAAATGACGTAAAGTACAGCTTTTTAAAAATCTATCAAACATATCTCAAAATACAGACTAACAATTTCTTCCCAGGCTACAGATTGTGAACTTGCTTTAACAGATAGCAAGGGAGCACTGCATGTTCTGGAGTGAGGCAAACAGATCTTCATGATCCTTTTTCCCTCCTGTCAGAATATATGGAAATAGTATTTCTGACATCTACTTGGACAGCATTTGCTAGTCAGTCAGATGCTTAATTGATAGCTTTCTATTATCCTGAGTTCTTGACTGAAAAGAACTCGAACCAAATGCTTTCCAGCAGGATAGTCTCATTCCCAAATATATACTATCTTGACCAACCATTGAAGGTCAAGTTAAGAAAAGAAAGGAGACCCAATGACTTTTCTAGTGGAATTTTTCTGAAATGTTAATTTGATGCAGAAATAAAAGCTTTACACAGGTCACTCTGCAAGTCAATAAAACTATAATAATTTTTTTCTATTTTTGGAGAAGGCTTATTTTCCTCATGGGGTTACCCCAAAAGTATTTAATTATTATGATTTCTTTAGCCTATTCAAACTAAAAAGATGAAACTTTTAAAAAATCCACTTACCATTATCCCTCAGTGACTTAAACATTTAAAATCCTTTCAAGTTAATAATCCATTCATTAGCAAGTACTTAATCCTAAAGCAAATATAAAATTCTAAGCATGAAAAGGTATACTGAACTTTAAGTTTAGCCTGTAACTCTGTAATAGTCTCATCTGGGAATTTTTATATTTTGCCTGATCTCAATTACCTTAAAATACCTTAGTACTGAACCCCAGAAAACTGGGACCTAACCTATAGAGATACGTATTTACTAACTGAACGCCTCAGATACACTACCACAGAGAAATCATCTGCCTCACCAGGCACTAAGCAGATGATCCACTGTGTTCAACAGTAGCTGAGCTTCAGAGAGAACTGAAGGTAACATGTAGTGTGACACTGCAATCTGGGGATCAGAAAAACGAGAAAAAAGAATAATGAACTAGAATAATAAAATCCGCACATGCTAAGATTTAAGCCTTCAGTCTGATCCTTTCCACATGAGAAAATCCAATTCTGGAATGATAAAAGTTAGCCTCACACTCACAGAAAATCCCTAACAGCCAGGCAGAAATTCATTTATGTTTTCCCTCTGGTTCACTTTTTTTCTCCATGTAAAACATTATAGTATGTACTACAACCTGTGGAAAATATTTTGTTACTCACATGATATAATTTCAAACCCAGAAGTCCTTGAATTCTTGTGTGAGCACCACATCAGATTAATGTGGCTATCCACATATTTCGGAACACCCTTACAATTCTGGAAACCAGATTTTTTTTTAATGGGTAGGGAAACTCAGGAAGAAAATACAGCAATAAGAAAAGAGCAACTTATGCCCCCTTTCCCTAAGTAAGAATCTTGCCCCAGCACAACATTACTTCTACTTCAAATGACTTTCAGCCACCTTCTATATTCAAAGTATAAAATTTTAATTTAGAAAATCTCATCTATGACATTAAGATTTCTTTTTAAGTTTATTTGTTCTCAACTCCAAAAAAGAAAGTTAGGAAGAGAATTGCTTTTATCATTCAACAGTCCAGGTGGGTACATGAAATCACTCAGGAAAAATATTTTTAAAGATTTCCATAGACATGACTATCAGTGTAAATAATACTTTTTTATAGCTTCCTGAAAGAAAACCCAGCATGTAAAAGCCTTTGTAGTTTATGATGTAAAACAACATTGGAAACGTAAAAGGATATACCCTGCCTTTGAGGAGATATTTTAACATACAAACTTGTTCAGCAGAATTCTGTTAGGAGAAGAGTTTTATATTAGACTTTGGAAGGAAATCCTGGGAAGAAAAATAAAAGTCAAATTATCTGATATGACAAATACATAAAGTTCTTAGAAACATTAAGAATTGTTAAGAGTATTTTACACAAGTGGAACTGACATGATTATGTCATTTCACTATTATAATGATTTGATCAATGAATTCCCAAGCCTAAATTATCTTTATCTGTGTCTGCATTTTAATGCTGGAAGATCATTTCAGAAATGTAATGACCAAAATGTTTAAGTGCATGATTTATAATATCAAAAGCAAGGTAGCATGC
The DNA here is from genome assembly GCA_029783875.1 of Phataginus tricuspis. Lineage (NCBI taxonomy): Eukaryota > Metazoa > Chordata > Mammalia > Pholidota > Manidae > Phataginus > Phataginus tricuspis. Next base: position 32,734,271 of record JAQQAC010000477.1, read on the forward strand.
TACATATGTTAGTTCTTTTACATGAAGGTTTTTAATTCTTCCCTAATCACAAAGCATGTATATCGTAAATGTATGTGTACAAATTAAGAATCTGTCTTCGTAATTCGGATTTTTGTGTTTTTTTACACAAACAGGTTTATCTAGTTATAAAAAGGGAGTTATTCCTCCATGTTCAGGAACTTTGAGCCTTAGATTATAGCTGGTCCTGTTGTGAGTCTACAGTCTTGCCCAGGGAAATAATGACCAGGAGAACTAAGCTCCTGTAGGGATCTCTCAGATTGCCTCTTGTTGCCCCCAGACTCCCACCCCAGTGATCCGACCGGCAGGGAGCTTCACTGTCTTCAGCGCGGAATACTTTCAAAGTGTAATGAAAACCCCAAAAGGCTGCAGTCATAATAGTGATTTTTTTCCATTAGCATTTTTTAAAATTTTAATATCAAGGGCCCATTACTCAGCACTTAGATTGGGTTCACTTGAGATTATGAAATCAACTAGGATGAATCTTCATCGATACAGAAATTCTATATGTGTTAAACGACATTAATATTGGAAAAGGGATTATAATCCTGTTTGGAAAATATATAGTCCCAAAGTCTGTGCACATGTGCACACACACAGAGAAACACAAAAGAGAAATAACTCACTTATTTAGTCATCAATCAGTTACTATGTATGTCCAGGCACACTACTTGTTTGGCCTTTGGATTAAATATAAATAAGATACCAAGAAAGTCTTCAAGAATATGTCAGTTTATGGAGAAGAAATCCATATAAAGAATAAATGACAATAAAGCCAAAAGCTGTAACAGAAGCTTCATCAAAGTTGTCTCCTAAAAACCTCATTAACTTAAAATCCATTCCTTAACCCACTTTAAACCATATGCTAATCTCACAATTTAAGCTCCTCAATGGCAAAGGAACACCTTCCAGTCAATATTGATTTTAAAAAAGTAAATCTACAGTCCTACTCTGGTTCACCATTCAGGATGTGGGGCACCCCAGTTCGCGTGTGCAGGGAGAGATACACAGGACCCCGGTCACGGAGTTCACTGGGCAACCAGCCCTCCCACCTCTGCCATCAGGGGCGCTGCCCTCAAGGCTCCTTTGCTCAAGAAAACCTGCTACTTTTCCAGTCTTAAATACCTTGATCCTTCTCAATTATCCCTGCAAACAAAAACAGACAATGCAAATTGCACAGGTCCACAATGCCTTTATCCATCATTCCAATATGCAAAGTATTCTGAAAACCCACCAGGGTTTTTTGTCTGCTTTTTAAAACTTGGTACAAACTATGCTGACTGGAGACCACTTACTATCTTATCATCTTTATCCTATGAAATATAAAGATTAGTGTTTTGCTAGGGAAATATTAATGTATATCATTCTGAGGTACTGCATCAGACCCACGGGGGCAGGGGGACTCAGTAAGTGGTTCATGTATCCATTACCTTCCTAAAATCTGAAGATTCTCAAATTCTGAAATCCATCTGTCTTTAAGGGCTTTCAATCCCTCTTTACTTCAGATGGTCTCCTTTTTCCCTTCGCTAAAACTGTGACCAAGATGGTCATCCTAGATTTCTTCCTGTACATCTCAACATCTTTTTTCACCTATCCAACCTCACTTATTTCTTCTCCTGTCTTTGAAAGAAAAACGTCACTCCAAACTTTTCAGCCACCCCTACCTGACCTGCGCTGTGGCCACACTCCATCCAAGTTTTTGGAGCCCATGTCTACCACTTACCTCCTCATCTGCACCTTGACTTCTTCCTCTCCATTGTCCCTGTCAAACCACGGTGGATTTTTCCCTACTCTAAAATAAATCTCACCCTACAAATACATGCAAACTGTTCTCTCTCCTTTCTTCTAAACCATGTTTTTAAAGTCTTCTGTCTTCATTCGCTTACCCGTTCATCCGATCAAAGGGCCTTTACTGGGCACCCTTTCTGCACTGAGTAACTGGAATGAAAATGCATTCACCACTGAAGAGCCCCAGAGTGTTGGCTGGAAAGGAGAGAAGCATGGAGATACAAAGACAAAATTGTAAACAGTTACCATATAATGCACGTATAAGCTCTGCTTTTTCCACCACAGCTCATTGCTTTGGACTGTTGTTTATCTTCCCTTAAAAACCACAATGACTCACACTGATTCGTGACTTTCCCAAATATAGAGGTAAGACCCTTATCTTTTCTCCTCCCTGGTCTAGTATCTAGTCAGTGCCTTGTACCTGATATTTAATGAACATTAAGTAAACATCTTTAAATAGAATATTAACTATATTTGCCTACTTAACAAGCTTATTTTACAGCTATTTTTACCTGTTTTTTTCTATTTCTTGTATTTTTTATTTTTATTCATACCATGCACAGTATAGGAGATGTAGCTGTGTGCTTACTATTAAAATTTCATATGGCTAATATTTCAAAATGACCTTCATTCACAGCTCTCTCAAATGCCACATCCTTTAGATGTGCCTCCTCTATCTACTTTATTTAAGATGTCTCTTACCCCACCCCAAACCACTCATCCTTCATTCTTTTACTCTGCTGTACTGGTCTTTATGGCACTTCCGGTGCATTCCTTGGTGTATGATTGCCGTTGCTTTGCATATTGCCTCTTTCCCCTCAAGAACAGATGCTTCATGAAGGGAGAAACTCGTCCTCCACATTTCCCTCAGATCACCAGTGTCTAGTACATAACAGGTGTCTCACGGGAAACATAATGAAAATAAACCAAGAACGTCTGCCATGCTCAGGACATCCCTGAAAATAAGATGTTAGTCTCAGTGCAAGTGATGAATTTTCAATTAATTCCACCCTTCCTGTGTTATATTTGATAGTGTTGCATGCATTAGGCAGTTTTTCCTCCCACTTTTGTGCCAAAACAGCTCAACCTTTTATTTAAGCATCTCTGGTCCAAAAAACATTAAAATTGGGCAGCTCTAATAAATACTACTACATCATGACTCGCTTCAGTTCTCTGCAGTAATTAGTACTCTGGTGATGAAATGTGCCTCTAGGTTCAAAATTTTATAATGTTTTGACAGTTGGAATCTTACCAAGCATGAAATGAACCAATAAGTTTTTTTATTCTCCAAGCATTAGAAGAAATATACATTCAACATAAAACAGTAGTACTCTAAGAAAAAAATGCTGACCCCCTTTGATTTAGAGGAGGGTTTATGTAGCATCCAAATGAAGAGAAGATGAATGTAAAATCTCTGAAAACAAAAAGCAGAAAGCAGCTTCTATTTAACAGAGAAGTGCATCTCAATCACCTTAATTAGCAAAGCAATATAATATGCATGGAGACCTTCATGCCAGTCAAAGAATCTCATAAATACCATATTTTATTTTCCATCTTTAACTGTTTGATGAGCATGGTATCTTTATTCATCTCAAAAAAAGACTTTTTATGGGAATATAGTTTTCCCCTCAGTATCGTTGCATCCCAAAGAAATAGGTATGACCCTGATAATATTTCAAAATCTGGGCAAAGATTTTATTTGTATCAGTGGATGTCATGTGTTTTAAAACCTGAAGTAACAAAAACTATAAACATCAAAGTTAATTTTTACATAAATCAAAATGTCAAAAGCTTTAAAGGTTCTAAGCATCTCTACAAATCTGAACATATTCTCAATGATATCTGTTATTTTAATCAAAATAAAAAATACTCATATGATGAAAAGTCCTCAATATGGAGAGTAGTCATGGTTGTACAATGGAAATGTACTTAATACCACTGAATTGTATACTGAGAAGTGGCTAAAACTGTATTTGTACAATTAAAAAAAACTTCCTTTATGAGCTACCTCTTTTACTTGGACATTAACTTCTCTACATTATTCCAAAACATTTACACTTTATCTGAAGGAATTTTACAACTAATTTCCTAAATGAATACTCACACCATGTAACAGGTTCCAATGAGCCTTTTTGATATTTGGCACTCATTCATTTACTTCCTTGAATGTTAAGGAGCCAAGAAACTGTTAAAGAAAGTACTAGAAATGTGCCTTACTTTACGGCATCAAATTTACCACCATAAAATATGAATTTTTATAAATTATGCAGTAATATAGGATAAGCTGTGTGGTATGCACTCATGAACACTGTCAGTATGTGGTGGGACATGAGGCAGAATCCAGGAGTACCTCAGCAAGTGACACTGTACCCATACCCCTCCAAAATGAAATGCCATGCTTAGAAATTGGTTATTTTTTAATGATCAAGCTAACGAGTTCTGAACTTTTAACCTATATGGGTTTCATAATTACACAGCTTGAAATCCTCATCAGAAAATGTCTGCTCCTGAAATTCAAATCATTTTATAATCTTGAATAATGCATGGCAACTCTACAGAAATTAAACCATTTCATAAAAGTAAAGAAATTCACAACCTTTTTTAAAAAATTTTTACAGGAGCATAAAACACAGAAATAAATTAGTTGTCACTTCCTTTGACTCTTCAGCTCAACCCCATCCCCCACACACTCCATCTCTTTAACAAGAGGTACCTTCGTGCTTTTTATATGAACTACATAGTGGCTGTGGATTCACGGCACCAATACTTTATCTGTGAGCCGGTGCAGAGATGATTCAGAAGAGTGCCAAGAAAATGCCACAAGCATGGAAAAACAAACTCTTTGTCTAAGCATCGTGGTTAAGAACTCTGGCTTTTGAGATCTGTGTTTGATTCCTGGCTCAGCAACAGTGGGGAACCACTCAGTGACTTCATCTGTAAAATGGGAATAATAGACCCACCTCACCGGGTAACCCTAAAGATCCAATGAGATCATGTAAGTAATGCTTTCAGCAGTGTGCCTCATATTTGGTAAACTCTCAAGAAAGTCAATTCTAACGAGCATCATGCACAGACTTCTAACAACAATCTTACAATTCTATAACTATTTTCATGCTTAGAAAAGCTTCCTCAGTAAAGGACATCCTCAAATATGTTTCTTTTCACATTAATAAAATGCTAGAAATGGTTAAATCCACAGTAAAACACTCAACATAAAATAATGTAAACATAATAGATTTAAGAGTTTTTAAAAGTTCAACTTGCTTTTAAATTCTTCATATGTTTATTTCAAGGCAGAAATGTTTTTAAACTAACTTACAACTAATAATTTACCACTCATCTCTCATAAAACAAAAGGAAAATTTTCTCCCAAACACAAGAACAGAGATCAGAATATACAGCTGCCTAGGTAACCCAGCTCCATTAACATGCTCAGGTACTTACAGTTTTCCAGACAGGAATTCTATGCTGTACTTAAAGTGCTAAAAGTCATTTTCCTAAAATATCCCAAGATTTTATACTGAAAATAAATCTTGCTTTTTTAAAAAAAGTTTACCTAAAATAACTAGAATAATTAGTGACAGAATTATAGCAAAAACCTCAAAAAAAATGTTAAAAATCCCCAAACAAGGATATAACACTATGCCAATATTAAAAATCACCTTTCAAAGAATAAACATATAACAAAATGAAGTGTTAAGTCAAAGATAGGCATTTAACTGTACCAATTTTGTATGAAAAAATATATATGTAATATTTATGTTTGTCTATGAATGAAATTTATATGCATTGTTTTTAATAGCGTTTACTTTTGCTTGAGGTGATTACAGATGATTTGGGTATTCTTGTTTATATTTCACTGTGTTTTAAATGTTTACATTTAAGCGGGATTAAATTTTTTAGTAGTGAAATAGCTTGGAATAATTTAACCCAAAGGAAAAACCTACAAAGGTGACCCTTGTTCAAAACTCCTGCCCAACCACCTTTTATTTTTAAAATATTGTTTGACACTATCTGCATGTCACTTAAATGCAACAATAAAGTCATGTATAAAGATTGTCCAACCTTAGACAAATTCCTAAAACAAAGCATTTATACTTTAAACACTATAACCAAGACACTGGCCTTCTCCCAAAGTAAATGATGAAGAGGGCAAAGCCAGGTTTTATGCACGCTTGCAGCTCCAGATCTAATGGACAGTGAAAGGAGATATTTTAAAACAATGACTTAGCTGAAGTATTAATCAACTAGATGTCATAATAAAAGATTGTGTGTCAAAAATCTAATCCAGAGCTACATTCCTCTCCTTATATGGAGACACTGTCACAGTTTTTTAAATCTATGTTATTTATTTCATATAAAATGTATTAATGTAAAAATGTGCTCACAATATTCCAGCCATATATTATTTATTTAACTTATTCAAGGAGTTATAACTAAAAATAAAAATTTTTAAATCCCAAATTATCATGTTTACATTTAGTGACATTAGGCTATCAGATAGTGAATAAAAAATCCATTTTTCTATTTAGAAGGAAAATAGTTTTGTAAAAGTGTAAGCAGTATGTTGAATTAAATTACCAGGCAACAGACTTCCATAAGTATTCATGTCAATAAATCTGACATTCATTTTCAGCTTCTGACTTCCAATGAACAGCAAAAATTTAAAGAACAGTACCTTAAAATGTTTAATAGTCTATTTTTTATTTGAATATTCATTTCAGATATCGATGTAGCAAGTAATATACAAGGTCTCAGTCCAAGTTTTTCTTGAAAAATGCCAACTTGATAAGTTTTCATTTTCTGTGTATACACACAAAAGATACTGAAGTTTAAAATTAAAACTTGGCCCACCAGAAGTTTCATTCCATATTTTAATGCATTATATATGAGCACAAGATTCATCTGAGATTGAAGTCTCTGTCAAGTGCAAAATATTTCATCCATTATGTTCAATCATTGCAGTTAAATACTTAATTTCCTTAAATAGAAGTTTCCATTTGGGAAAGAGACATCTAAACAGTGAGTGTTTATGCCTTTGACATTAGGTCTCCCTAAGGAAATGCCAACAGTATTTTGTCATTTTTTCTATCACTTTCTTATTCATACTATTCCTTGTTGCTTCCTTTATTTTGGTGTCTATCATAGTACTTCTTTTTTCAAAGTCAACAGCACACTGAATCTGCAAGTTATTTATTTTTCTAACCAGTCACATTCATGTCCCGGATCCAACACTTCTCATTCAACTTCCAATCTTCTTAAATACACCAAAACATTCCCTGTAGTTTGAAGGGAGGGGCAAGTTGTGCAGTGAACTCAAAGAACTCTGATTTTAACTGCCATGGAGCTACTTCAAAATAGAGTGATCATGATTTAAATGTCACAATTCAAAGAACAACTGTCTTTAGAATACTTGGTATGAGATGCATTGACTCTATCACAAATACACCCCTAATGTCCATACTGTAGGCACTCCACGGTCTTGGTAATAAGAAAAATCCCCATCTAGAGGTCCAGGGCTCCCTTGAGGGGTCTCTGGGCTGCCCTTGTAATACCAGGGACACCTAGACACCTCTTTATAACTTGGGTAGGATTAGGAAGAGAAGAACGTTTGTCAGGCCAAGAGCTCATTTCTTTCTAGATGATTTTAGAAAACTGATATTACAAAATTCCTTCACTGCTTAGGGGAAGCTGGAGTATTAACCATTTTATCTCAAGCCATTGGGGAATTATTTAAAAGATTACTATACTTTACTCCAAGTTCAAGCAAACTTCCTAAACTGCCTGAGTTTTTTTGTTGTTTTTTAATTTGTTTAATTTTTAATCCAATTTCTTGATGCAAGTAAGATTGCATCTAGTTCAAGAGAAATCCCAAAATTTCATGATTAGTAGCAAATGTTTCCTCTGGGTTTCAAAATAAAAATTAGGAAGGCTAGATCAAGAAAATATCCCTGGGGAAAAAAATTGCCTTTGTGTTCCTCTGTAAGACATACAACAACTTAACTACTTATGTTTTAAGTATCTAAAAAGGCCAAAACCAGAACTCTTTCTGATTCCCCAGTCTCTAGAATATTGGCTATCATAAATAATTTTTGAAAGAATGAATGAGTGAAATGGAGTATATAAATCTAGTTTAATAACATTAACCATTTCCTTCTAGGAAAAACTCAAACAACAATTCATGGATAAAGACAATTTTTAAAGATATTATTTAAAGAACACAGAATTTTATTATCTAATTTATGGACAATAAAGTATTCACAAAGATGTAATTCCCTACTAAGCTATGCTAACCAAAACAGTATATACTGGCACAAAAATAAGTACATGGATCAATGGAACAAAATAGAGAACCCAGAAATAAACCCACACTTATATGGTCAATTAATATATGACAAAGGAGGCAAAATATACAGTGAGGAAAAGACAGTCTCTTCAACAAATGGTGTTGGGAATACTGGGCGGCTACTTGCTGAAGAATGAAACTGGGTCACTGTCTTACATCATACACAAACATAAACTCAAAATGGATTAAAGACCTAAACATAAGACCTGAAACCATAAAGTTCCTAGAAGAAAACATAGACAGTAATCTCTTGAACATCAGCATTAATTTTTTTTTCTGGATATAGCTCCCCAGGCATGGGAAACAAAAGCAAAAATAAACAAGTGGGATTACATTAAAACTAAAAAGCTTCTGCAAACAAAGGACACCAACAACAGAATGAAAAGGCCACCTACTAAATAGACTGTTGCAAATGATACATATGATAAGGGGCTAATATCCAAAATATATAAAGAACTTATACAACTCAACACCAAAATAACAACTAATCTAATTAAAAAATTGACAAAGGACCAGAGGGAGATTTTCCAAAGAAAAATGGTTGACAGACACATGGAAAGATGCTCAACATCATTAATCATCAGGGAAATGCACGTCAAAACCACACTGAGGTGCCAGTCAGAATGGCTAGTATCACAAAACAAGATACAAGTGCCAGTCAGGACCCAGAGAGATGGGAACCCTCCTGCACTATTGGTGGGAGTGTAAATTGGATGAAAGGCAGTAGGACGGTGGGGTTTCTCAAAGACTGAAAATAAAAATACCACATGACTCAGTAATTCCAACTCTGCAAATTTACATTAAGAAAATAAAATCACTAATTCAAAAAGATATATGCATTTCTATGTTTTTCACAGCATTATATACAATAGCCAAGATATGGAAGCAACCTGAGAGCCTACTGATACATGAATGTACAAAAATAATGTGGTACATATATACAATAGACTATTACTCAAGTATAAAATACAATGAACTCTTGCCATCTGCAACAATGCGAAGGTACCTGTAGGTTATTAGGCTGAATGCAGTAAGTCAGAGAAAGACAAATACCATATATTTCACTTATGTGTGGAATCCAAAAAACAAAACAAATGAACAAGCAAACAAGCAAGACAAATGGGCTCCAACCCAGCGAACAGACTACTAGGTGCCAGAGGGGGTGATGGCGGAGGGATGGGCAAAGCAGGCAACGGGGAAAAAGAGAAAAACGTTCTCTCCAAACGGAAAAATTCCAAATTAATCTTAATTAAATCAAAGTCATGCAAACCAAAGAATTGAAATATACATTTAACCTTAAGGGATTTAATTTTTTCACTGGTAATTCCAAACTTCTGAAAGGAAGGAGCTAAGTAACTTGCTAGAACCATGAACAAAATTCAGAAAGCTTCTTAAAGAGTGGGAAAATCAAGCGCAAACTCCTGTAATAGTCACTAACGATTGGGGAACTTTAACCTACAAGTCCCAGAAAAGTGTACCAAACAGGCTTAAATATACTGGCTCATATAATTGGACGTTCCAAGTGAGAATGGACTTCCGGGTTGAACATTAGCTCAGATACCCTGTTCCTGAGAATCCCTGAGTTCCAGCTCTCTTCCCATGGTAGCTTCCACCTCATAGTGGGTTATGCTAGATGGCTGCAGCAGCTCTAAGCACCCAACAGAATAACATTCAGAGAAAACCTCTCTCACAAGACAAAGAAAAGGGCTTTGCCAAAATGCCTCAGCCACCTCTCTCTTTGAGCATCTTTGGCACAACTGATTCACACAACCATTCTCAAAGTAATCCCTGGCACAGGGACTGAATCACAGATGAAGGACCACCCAGACTCACCCGTGGAGGTGGGTGGTCCTCTAGAACAAAACATACAGGCTAAATGTTGCACGGAGAGAGATACCTGAACGGATCTGGACTTCTAGGAAGGAGAAAGTGGAGATTGGCTGCTAGGTAGGCAAGTAAGAGTATAGTTGTGTTATAGTTGGGTAAATAGTCCAACTCTGTTATCTCGGGATTGAAATGCATTCCTCATAGGCTCATAATTGGCCTGCAGAGGGTCTACTCAAACTCCAAACAGAAAAGAGGAATTCCCAGCAAATGCTCCTCAGCTCTTAGTTATAGACTCGCAGTGACGAAGACTCCCTGCTCCATGAACCAGCATGCACATCACTGAAGAGCTCTTCATTATGCTGAGGTGACATGCACTTCCTCAAACTTCAGCGGCCCAACCTCTTACAGTAACAGTGAATCAGTTCATCCTTCTTTTCCATAATCACCCAAATATTTAAGGACAGTCAGTAGGTTCCCTTGATCCCTCTTTTCTTAAGAGTAGTCCTGGATTCTTCAGTCTTAGCAAGATGAGGGACTTCCACTTTTAAATAAGTTACCCAAGAGCTTTGTAGTATTTCCATTTAAAATGTGGGTTATTTAGAGAAGAGCAACTTAGATTTAGAAGATGATACTCCTAAGACACTAGGAGTAGTGCCTTGCACAGAGTAAGTGTTCATTTAACATTAGCTATTATTATACTTCACCCCCTGCATTTCTATCTGGTCACCCACAAGCCCATTGATAATGCCCCTCTACCTCCTGAGGTGTCTTAGATCCTGCCATCTGAGATTCAAGCCTCACTATAAGGCCCAGTGCACACTTACAGCCACCACCCCAACACAGGAGCCCAGCCACAGACTCGCTCTCCCTGGACCTGCACATCTCTCTGCTTTGTTTTTGCCTGTGCAATCGCCTTCCTCCAGAAAGCCCTCCCTTCCAAAACCTCCTGGCATCTGACCCAGTGTCACATCCATCTCAAAGGCCATTTCCTCCATGAAGCCTTCCCTCATGCATCCCCAGATGGACGTCATGTCTCCACCACGAACCAAGCACAAGGTACTACTCATGGACATTCTCATCCACGGTACTCAACTCATCTCATCCTTTCACCAAACCCTGACGCTGGCCCCTGCCACAGCCCCTGAGGAAGTTACCAACACAGCTCCTCTGCAGGGCTTAGCCGCGGTCCTGAAAAACCCATTATGAAAATCAGCAGGAAAATCCAGCTAATGTACAGCCTCTAGTGGCCCCCGTTCTCTTGACAAAGGCCTGGCCAAGCTGTGAAGGAGGCAAGCTGTGAAGGAGGCAAAGTCGGTCTCCCCCAGTGTCCAAGGGGCCAGTGTGATTATAAATAGAAAGGGAGGGAAGAAAAAAAAATGTGGGCTATTTTGAATACCACATTATACCATCATGTTAGATTCATTTCAAACTGGTAGGCAGTGGCTACACTAACCTAGCAATCTGGAAAATTAAATTCTAACTTTATTATCAAAAACTAGGAGATTCTTCAACTTTTTGTTTATATAAATAACTGCATATTTCATTGTAGGGCTGTTAGAATCATCTCAAATCATTACTTTGCAGTCTTTCTGGTCTCTTTATGGTTAAATATTGTGTAAATATGTGTGTTTTATTTGTAACGTATTTTGGATTTAGATTAATGAAGATACTATATATGAACAAGGTTCTGTTCTATTTTATTCTTCTGATTAAAGATTGTACAAGGAGACTTTCTTCTTTATTGTTAAGGAAACATCACTTGGTCCATCAAAACTGATTCATAAAACCAAAAGAAGGGAAACTAGAATGAAAGCTTAAAAAATTACAGCAATAAATATAAAATTCAGTAATCCTGCAAAATTCTCTAAGTTAAGCTTCTATACTGATTATGGGGGAAGTACCCTTTATTTATTTTTTTTTTAATTAAAGTATTATTGATATACACTCTTATGAAGGTTTCACATGAAAAAACAATGTGGTTACTACGTTTACCCATATTATCAAGTCCTCACCCATACCCCAATGCAGTAACTGTCCATCAGTATAGTAAGATGTCACAGATTCACTATTTGCCTTCTCTGTGCTACAGTTTTCCCCATGATACCCCACGCCATGTGTACTAAACAAAATACCCCTCAATCCCCTTCTCACACCCTCTCCACCCTTCCTCCCACACGTCTCCTCTTTGGTAACCACTAGTCCCTTCTTGGAGTCTCTGAGTCTGCTACTATTTTGTTCCTTCAGTTTTGCTTTGTTGTTATACTCCATAAATGAGGGAAATCATTTGGCACTTGACTTTCTCCATCTGGCTTATTTCACTGAGCATAATATCCTCCAGCTCCATCCATGTTGTTGCAAATGGCAGGATTTGTTTCTTTCTTATGGCTGAATAGTATTCCATTGTGTATATGTACCACCTCTTCTTTATCCATTCATCTACTGATGGACACTTAGATTGCTTCCATATCTTGGCTATTGTAAAAAGTGCTGCAATAAACATAGGGGTGTATATGTCTTTTTGAATCTAGGAAGTTGTACTCTTTGGGTAAATTCCAAGGAGAGGGATTCCCAGGTCAAATGGTATTTCTATTTCTGGTTTTTTGAGGAAACTCCATATTGCTTTCCACAATGATTAAACTAGCTTACATTCCCACCAGCAGTGTAGGAGGGTTCCCCTTTCCCCGCATCCTCACCAGCATTTGTTGTTCTTAGTCTTATGGATGGTGGCCATCCTTACTGGTGTGAGGTGATACCTCATTGTGGCTTTAATTTGCATTTCCCTGATGAATAGTGATGGGGAGCATCTTTTCATGTGTCTGTTGCTATCTGAATTCCTTCTTTAGAGATCTGTCTCTTCATATCCTCTGCCCATTTTTTAATTGGGTTATTTGCTTTTTGGGTGTTGGGGTAAGTTCTTTATATATTTTGGATGTTAACCCCTTGTCGAATATGTCATTTACAAATATATTCTCCCACACTGTAGAATGCCTTTTTGTTCTGTTGATGGTGTCCTTTGCTGTACAGAAACTTTTTAGTTTGATGTAGTCCCATGAGTTCATTTTTGCTTTTGTTTCCCTTGCTTGAGGAGGTGCGTTCAGGAAGAAGTCATTCATGCTTATATTCAGGAGATTTTTGCCTATGTTGTCTCCTAAGAGTTTTATGGTTTCATGACTTACATTCAGGTCCTTGATCCATTTCGAGTTTACTTTTGTGCATGGGGTTACACAATAATCCAGTTTCATTCTCTTGCATGTAGCTGTCCAGTTTTGCGAACACCAGCTGTTGAAGAAGCTGTCATTTCCCCACTGTATGCCCATGGCTCCTTTATCACATATTAATTGACCATATATGGTTAGGTTTATATCAGGGCTCTCTAGTCTGTTCCACTGGTCTATGGGTCTGTTCTTGTGCCAGTACCAAATTGTCTTGAGTACTGTGGCTTTGTAGTAGGGCTTGAAGTCAGGGAGCATAATCCCCCCCAGCTTTATTCTTCCTTCTCAGGATCGCTTTGGCTATTCAGGGTCTTTTTTGGTTCCATATGAATTTTAGAACGATTTTCTCTAGTTCGTTGAAGAATGCTGTTGGTATTTTGATAGGAATTGCATTGAATCTGTAGCTTGCCTTAGGCAGGATGGCCATTTTGATAATTTAATTCTACCTATCCATCCTTGCATCCCTGGAATAAATCCTACTTGATCATGATAGATGATCTTTTTGATCTATTTTTGAATTCGGTTGGCTAATATTTTATTCAGTATTTTTGCAACTATGTTCATAAGGGATAATTTTCTTTTTTTGTGGGGTCTGCCTGGTTTTGGTATTAGAGTGATGCTGACCTCATAGAATGAGTTTGGAAGTATTCCCTCTTCTTCTACTCTTTGGAAAACCTTAAGGTGGATGGGTATTAGGTCTTCACCAAATGTTTGATAAAATTCAGCAGTGAAGCCATCTGGTACAGGTGTTTTGTTCTTAGGTAGGTTTTTAATTACCAGTTCAATTTCATTGCTGGTAATTGGTCTATTCAGATTTTCTGCTTCTTTCTGGGTCAGCCTTGGAAGGTTGTATTTTTCTAGAAAGTTGTCCATTTCTTCTATGTTATCCAGTTTGTTAGCATATAATTTTTCATACTATTCCCTAATAATTCTTTGTATTTCTGTGCTGTCCATAGTGATTTTTCCTTTCTCATTTCTGATTCTGTTTATGTGTGTAGACTCTCTTTTTTTTTTTTCATAAGTCTGGCTAGGGGTTTATCTATTTTGTTTATTTTCTCAAAGTACCAGCTCCTACTTTCATTGATTCTTTCTATTGTTTTATTCTTCTCGATTTTACTTATTTCTGCTCTAATCTTTATTATGTGCATCCTTCTACTGACTTTGGACCTCATTTCTTCTTCTTTTTCTAGTTTCATTAATTGTGAGTTCAGACTGCTCATATGGGATTGTTCTTCTTTCCTGAGGTAGGCCTGTATTGCAATATACTTTCCTCTTAACACAGCCTTCAGTGCATCCCACAGATTTTGCAGTGTTGAATTATTGTTGTCATTTGTCTCCATATATTGCTTGATCTCTGTTTTTATTTGGTCATTTATCCATTGGTTATTAGGAGCATGTTGTGAAGCCTCCATGTGTTTGTGGGATTTTTCACTTTCTTTGTGTAATTTATTTCTAGTTTCATACCTTAGTGGTCTGAGAAACTGGTTGGTACAATTTCAATCTTTTTTAATTTACCGAGACTCTTTTTGTAGCCTAGTATATGATCTGTTCTTGAAAATGTTCCATGTGCACTTGAGAAGAATGTGTATCCTGCTGCTTTTGGGTGGAGTGTTCTGTAGATGTCTGTTAGGTCCATCTGTTCTAATGTGTTGTTTAGTGCCTCTGTGTCCTTACTTATTTTCTGTCTGGTTGATCTATCCTTCAGAGTGAGTGGAGTGTTGAAGTCTCCTAGAATGAATGCATTGCATTCTATTTCCCCCTTTAATTCTGTTAGAATTTGTTTCACATATGTAGGTGCTCCTGTGTTGGGTGCATAGATATTTATAATGGTTATATCTTCTTGTTGGACTGACCCCTTTATCATTATAATGACAAAGTAATCTCCTTCTTTGTCTCTTGTCACTTTCTTTGTTTTGAAGTCTATTTTTCCTGATACAAGTACTGCAACTCCTGCTGTTTTCTCCCTATTAGTTGCATGAAATACCTTTTTCCATCCCTTCACTTTTAGTCTGTGTATGTCTTTGGGTTTAAAGTGAGTCTCTTGAAGTCAGCACATAGATGGGTCTTGTTTTTTTATCCATTCAGTGACTCTATGTCTTTTGATTGGTGCATTCAGTCCATTTACATTTAAGGTGATTATGGATAGGTATGTACTTATTGGCATTGCAGGCTTCAGATTCATGGTTACCAAAGGTTCAAGGTTAACTTCCTTACTATCTAAGAGTCTAACTTAACTCACTTAATATGCTATTACAAACACAATCTAATGGTTCTTTTTTTTCTCCTCCTTTTTCTTCCTCCTCCAGTCTTTATATATTAGGTATCATATTCTGTATTCTTTCTCTGTCCCTTGATTGACTTAGGGGATAGTTAATTTAATTTTGCATTTTCTTAGTAATTAGCTATTTTCCTCTCTTTACAGTCATTTTATTACCTCTGGTGACACCTATTACATCGTAGGAACACTTCCATCTATAGCAGTCCCCCCAAAACACACGGTAGAGATGGTTTGTAGGAGGTAAATTCTCTCAGCTTTTGCTTATCTGGGAATTGTTTAATCCCTCCTTCAAATTTAAATGATAATCTTGCCGGATAAAGTATTCTTGGTTCAAGGCCCTTCTGCTTCATTGCATTAAATACATCATGCCACCACCTTCTGGCCTGTAAGGTTTCTGCTGAGAAGTCTGATGATAGCCTGATGGGCTTTCCTTTGTATATGATCTTATTTCTCTCTCTGGCTGCTTTTAATAGTCTGTCCTTATCCTTGATCTTTGCCATTTTAATTATTGTATGTCTTGGTGTTGTATTCTTTGGGTCCCTTGTGTTGGGAGATCTGTGCATCTCCATGGCCTCAGAGACTACATCCCTCCCAAGATTGGGGAAGTTTTCAGCAATCACCTCCTCAAAGACACTTTCTATCCCTTTTTCTCTCTCTTCTTCTTCTGGTACCCCTATAATGTGAATATTGTTCTGTTTGGATTGGTCACACAGTTCTCTCAATATTCTTTCATTCTTAGAGATCCTTTTTCTCTATGTGCCTCAGCTTCTTTGTATTCCTCTTCTCTAGTTTGTTTCATTTATCATCTCCTCCACTGTATCCAATCTGCTTTTAATACTGTCCATTGTGCTCTTCAATGATTGTATCTCCGACCGGAATTCATTCCTGAGTTCTTGAATATCTTTCCATACCTCCATGAGCATGTTAATGATTTTTATTTTGAACTCCCTTTCAGGAAGAGTCATGAGGTCAATGTCATTTAAATCTTTCTCAGGAGTGGTATTAATAATTTTACTCTGAACCAGAATCCTTTGGTGTTTCATATTTGTATATGGCGCCCTCTAGTGCCTGGAAGCTCTACTCCCTGGAGCTGCTCAGCCTGTGAAGCAATGTCGGGGGTCGCAGGGGAGTGGTATTGGTGCCTGGGGGGAGGAAAGAGTTGTTTCCTGCTACCCGGCTGCTATGCCTGTCTTCACTACCTTAACGAGTGGACTGAGCACACAGGTATAAGCATCTATGCTTTGTGTTCATAGTTGCTGTAGACAGATCTTCCCTCTGGCTGGGCTAACGCCAGGGTACGGTTTGCTCATTTGTGAGCCAGGTGGGGCTGGCTGGGAGAAAGGCGCAGTAGGCTGCATATCACGGAGGGGGTCCTTGGAGCTGTGTAGCCAGCCAGGGAGCTGGAGCACCTGAAGATCATCTAACAAGGAAGATTTATTTTTCCCCCCTAAATATGATAGTCTATATGGCAAAGCTCCCAACCTGCTGGGCACAGTGCACCTGGACAATTTTGTTACCTGTCCTCTCTCCTGAGCAGTAAGTTCTGTACAGTCTTTGCCCCTTTAGCAGCCTTCTTGCTAAGGGCTTCCTTGTTAGGAAGTCTCTCAGACTGCCCACCTTTCTTTTGTCCCAGAGCAGCCGGATACGATCCCTGCTTCCCATAAGTGGCTGGAATCTCAGTCTCTCCAGGAATTTTGCCTGTCTTAGCTTTCCAACCCCATAATCATGAGAGTACCCTGCAAGCACCATGAATTGTAGGTTTGTGCTCCCAGAGCAGATCTCCGGAGTTAGGTATTCAGTAGTCTCAGGCCTCCACTCCCTCCCTGCTTGGTTTCTCTTCCTCCTGCTGGTGAGCTGGGGTGGGGGAAGGGCTTGGGTCCCGCCGGGCCACAGCTTTGGTATGTTACCCTGTTCTGTGAGGTCTACTCTTTTCTCCAGGTGTATGCAGTCTGGTACAGTCCTCTTTCCTGTTGTTCTTTCAGTATTAGTTGTATTAATTATATTTTCGTATTATATGCGGTTTTAGGAGGAAGCCTGTGTCTCACCTCTCATGCCGCCATCCTTAATCCATCTCCCAGTACCTTTTATTTTTAAACAGAAATTTATATACTTATTGGACTTTAGAAAGCTGAGTTTACAGAAATTAAATACCCTCATTTATTAAAAACTTATCTATAAACATAAAGCATCTGTGTATGTAAATGTAATTTGGAGCAAGTTCCTAGTTCCTCAATAGAAGTGTTATAATCATCAATTTGATTCCAAGAGTAGCTCTAAAAAAGTCCATTTGATTCACAATGTAGCTAACTGATGATACAAAGCAAGTTTGTGCTCCTGGAAATGGAAGAACCAACATAGTGAAAGATTAACTAGGAGGCTGACACATGGTTGGTCTCATGAAACTGCAGAAGGGCTAATACGTCTTGGTGAAAATATCAAGGACCTGGGCAGCTGCTGAAGCCCCAGGGCCCCTTGACAGTGCTGAGTGGTATCCCTGTGGTTCTGTGGTTGGCTTCTTTTGTTCTTGTTTTGTTTTCCCTGAAATCATAGGATCTCAGATTTTCAGGTACTTTTCTTTCCAAACATTTTATCTTTTTTCTTGAGATCTAGCTTAACCTAATACAGAAACACCCCTCTCTCCACTCAAAGAAGCACCCAGTTCCTTTCCATTTTAAGAAACATACTACCAATCATTAAGAACAAGCAGGGAGTAAAACACATAATCACTAATGGTATCAGTTTCTAGAATCTTGGGAAGCTCTAGGAAGCTGTCCTTGTACTGTAGTTTATTCCTTCCTTGCTTGTCTGCATGTGGAAGCTCTGATATTCTTCCACCCCCTCCAATAAATTCCTACAGGAAACTTCAATCTTCCTCCTTTGAGTCACCTGCCTCTCCTTATAATCCTCACCACTGCCCTCTTTCCTGGTTAAGGAGACCCCTGCTTTCCCGAACACCTCATTGGATGACAAGAAGAGAAGACTGGCCTCTTCATACAGCCAGTCTCCTTCCTTCCAAACCCCTCTCACACTCCCCTCCCTTGGCTCAGTGTTCTTGCACCACAGGAAGCCCCTCCTGGACTACCAGTAAATCTTCGCTTATGCACCTCAGGCAGCTGTTTGTTGGAAGGGATAAAAACAAAAGTGCTATGGGTTTTTCTTTTTACCTCATAGTTCAAAGTGTTGCCTTATACTTAATTTCACTTGATCCTCCCACCAACCCAGTGCGGTTGGTGGGAGAGGGGTAGCTGATTTTATAAATGAGAAAACTGAGGTTGAGAGAGGTTAGAATAGTTAAGAAAAACCTGGATTCAAACCACCAAAGCCCAAAGCACTGCCACATAACACTCTACAATATTCCTTCAGTGACACCGATTTTGGCTAGAGAGTAAGGGAATGCAGTCTCTTTAAATAGATGTATACTTAGGCACTGATGACAGAATACCCAATTAGCACCTAGTAGCATTTGCATTTTTCAAAGAGGATGTATTATAACTTAAGTAGCTTTCTATTTGGTGTAATTTCAGGTATTGTAATGAGTCTCTGATTTATAAGTTACATAAGTCAAAAATAGATGCATTTAAAAATAATAATAGTCCCATACCCCTTGGGCACAGATCTGCTCATACAAATAGTTTCAAAACAAGCTAACGTGAGAGAACATTGGTAAAACCAATAATATAACATATGGCTAAAGGCATGCTGTAATAGTGAAAATGTTCAGTGGGTTGATTTTTTTGTTTTTTTTTCTAGAATTACATTTTTAGCACTAAGTGAAGCATTATTGTAATCTCAAGTTTTATTGTTTTTTCCCTCCAATCAAACTTGAAATTTTATACATATATCAAACATTTTATGTTTTACTTTCATTGTATTCCAATGACTAGCTAAATTAACAGCAACATCAGCCTGGTAATTTCTTTCCAACCTTTGGCGAAACCTTGTATCACAGATATGTACAACAAACAAGCTAACTAGGGCACATAAACACACACTCTGCCCTTGCACGCACACACACACACATCTGCACACAGATACACAAACAGACACACACACAGATACCTACAGTTTCCAGGAACCACACTGCAGAAGGCACCAGGGAGAACATATTTGACATGACCATCACCTGGACTGCTTTGTTCTAGGTTACTATCTGCCGACACCATTTGTCCTTGCCATAGTAAGGTCACAAAGGCATTGATTCTAAAGGGTTCCTCTGGGGTTGAATCATGCCCATAAACTGCCTTCTAATTAAATATTTAAGAGACAACATTGTTTGGTGGAAGATACAGAAAACTAGAAATCTCCAATTCTAGTTCTAACTCAATCAGTAATCAAAATCAAACATGTTTACTAAACACTAAACCACAGATAAGAAGTACAGGTGTTAAAAAATATTTTAGGATATCATGCCAATCATAAAGGAGCATATATGACAAGTAGGAAGACAAAACCAAGACTTGAATTAAACCACAAAAACATTCTTAAGAATTTCAGGATGGCAATTGGTAATTACTAGGCAACACTGTTTTTTAAGAGACTATTTAATGATTTCTATAAAATTACAAAGCACAGAGGATTTAGTTAGGGTTGGAATGGTCTGCAAATACTGACTGGAAAAAAATACAGTTTGACCTGGATCTGGAAAGACTGATAAGAATTGAGCAGCAAGAATAAATACATCCTTTACATGTACTATGCATATATATTACGTATGTTTTTATGAAAAAATTATGTATTTTCACATACGACTTAACCTTTCCAATGACACTGTGAGAAAGATACCATTAATCACTCTCATTTACCAAGGAAAAAAGTGGAGTTTAGAGTGGCAAAATTACTTACTTAAACCCTGAAAACATACACGTTTTTGTTTATTCGTTTGTTCATTCATTCATTCATTCACTCAATTTATTCCACTCTACAACTATCTGTACAGCTATGTAGTGCTAGACGCTGCTGCAGGCACATGGAATACAGCAGTGAACAAAACAAAGAACCTCTCCTCATGAGGCTTACATTCTTTAATAGACAGAATGAACCCAGGATAGGCAAGGAGTAGGGACAGGGGCACAGTAGACAAACGGGGCATTAAGAAAGCTATGAACATTAAGAAAGCACGTGGTTATGTAAGAAAATAATCAGTATAGTCATTTCGTTACTGTTGAGGTTTGAGAATGTTGAGTTTGAGACAGTTTAGGGGCATCCTGAGGCCTCTGAATATTATGTATGGCTATAGGATTTAGACTTGATTCGGAATACACTAGAAAGAATGGCATGACTTAGCAATACCTTAGGAATACTGTAATCTGCATTAATAATAGTAGTATGTTCATTATAACAGCATCTAGCACTTTTTGATAATTTATTACTGCCAGGTACTCTTCTCAACATTTTACATGTATAAACTTGTACAATTAGTACTATTTTTAATTTCAGTGTACCATGAAGAAACTATGGACAAAGAGGTTAAGTTTCCCAAAGCCAGAGCCAAGAAATGAATTGACTTTGTCTAGAAGGCAAGCTCTTAGCCACCCTTGCTTGCACGCATGACATGCAGCAGTTGAGGACTAAGGAGGAAGTTAAAGGCAAGGCCACCGACTCCTTATTAAGTAACCCTGCCTGAGATTTTATGGATTTATATTTGGTAGCTGTGGAAATTCAAAGAGGGAAACAGACACATGAGAAGAAAGGATGAACTGCATTTATTAAATAACTAAATTTCAAAACAACTGCAAGTTCAATCCTGGAAGATTAGGAGGGAACATTCCTATCAACAGAAATAAGGAAGTTGCATGGAGGAAGCCAACTTGAAATGGGAAACTGAGTAGTTTTGATCTGTACTGGATGTTATCAGGATTCTAGGGAGGAAATGCAGAAATGAACTCCCTTAGGAAAGACATGGGCTGGAAATATGGAGCCCTTCCAGCTCTTGCTGGTTCAGACACTCCTCTTTTGCAAGATGATAGGGTTAAGCGACTTGACTGCTGAGGTCTCTTCTGGCTCTGTGTTTCTATAATTCTGTCATTCTACAAATGGAAAGTATTCTTAAAAAGTTTCAGATGTAATTTCTTGGCCAAGGTAATCCTTTTTTCTTTAAGCGCCTGTACACTTATTTCTGAAACAGTCTGTAAACTTCCTCTAAAATGTGGTTTCAAAACTTTAACACCCAGAACCAAAGAAAACCTTAAAAGAAAAAATCCCCAGAGCACCATATTCTGATTGGTTAAAAATATAGGCTTTAACACAGGCATTTCCACTTGGGAGTCTTACTGACGAAATGAGGACTAAAATATTTTAGTTTTTACCTAAACTTAATTCAGAATATTTTCTTAAGAGGTCTCAATTTAGCATCCCCTATCCCAGAAAAATAAAATATATCTCATAAACTGTTCAACCACACACTGAAAAAATTACATACTTTACCATAACTAGCCATTAACCTTTCAACCAGTGGATAGAAAGATGGGAAGAAGTTGAGACTAAAAGAAGTTTTATAAATGCAAAGATTTTGCTTTAGCACTTCTAAGAAGACTCACAAAGCAGAGGTAAATATCGGTGTGGTTGGTGACCGTGCAGAAATAACAACCACAGGCTGAAATGAAAACTCTGGTTTTACTCTCCATGACTGAGCCTTTGAGTTGTACTAAAAATGCAGTAACACTTAATTTATAATGAAGTAGAACAAAACACATGATCATATTCAGGGTGTATCTCCTGTAAGCTGGTTTCTAGATAGCTGTGGACTCCACTAGAGGGCGATAGAGTGTGCTCAGAAAGCAACGTGGGTTTAAGGACCATGTCTGGTTCTAGGTCACTAGTTCATTCAGTGTGCAAACCAGACTCCATTTCAAAAGCACACAAGATTCCCTGAAGGCTTCTTATATTACCAAACACTTGCTTTTTCGTAAAAGGATTCTCATTTTAGTCATACTGGCATTTTGATTTCTCAATAATATATAAATTCAAATGTTTTATCATAATAAAATTATTAATTTAAACAATGTAACTTTTAAACGAATTAAATGTTTTTTTAAAAACAGAATGTATTATAGTTTATCTGATGTTCTAACACAAATTCAAAACATTTAATGGTTAAATCAAAATGTACAGGTAAAAAAAATTACACTACCATAATAATAATTTAATGTAACAGCTGACATTTGAGTGCTTACTATATACCACACTTTACTTAAAAACTAACATATCCATTTTACAAATGGGGAACTTGAGGCCAATAGAAATGAAGAAATGTACCCAACAGCACATAACTATTAAGAGGTAGAACTGAGCAGAAACTCTACTCTTTGAATACCAGACATCACGTAAGACCCAGGAGGCCAACCCACCCTCACTGGAGCCCAGGAGATTTTGCCATCTCTCCAAAATGAACCCCTATGATAGTCAAAGTTTAGTCAAAGATAGACACATTTTCCCACTGTACTTTATTTACCACATAATATAGTATTATTTTCATATATTTAATAAAACCATGGCAGTAATCTAATTGACACAGTAGAAATATTACATCACTGTATTTCCGTAATTATATTGTAATTGTCTTCTACAACCAAGTCTAGAAATAATGACAATTAACAAGGAAAACAATCATTTGGAAAGTTCAATACTCAGAGGATCTCGTACATGAAAAATACTAGTGAATGATAAGCTTTGCAATGGCTCATTCGTCATCATCTATCTTTAGACTTCTTAGGGACTCTACATATTGCAATGTGAAACTCCTAAGGGAATAGCATATAGCGCTTAGGTGTGCCCCTGGAATGACTTCTGCACAACAGCCTAATATTCAAGTCCCAAAGAATGAAGGCTCACCCAATGAACTGAGAATCAACTGGTGATGGGCTTTGGAAGGAGTTCACAGAGCAAACTACTACTCTGAAGTATAAGATATTTTCCTTGTCCTACAAGATCTAAAAAAAAAAAAAAAACCAGTGAGTATGAAATTTGAGAATATCACCACTTTAAAATTTTTAAATGGGATAAGGACTCTATTAGTGTCCTATTGCTGGTTATCACAGTTACCACACACACAGCAGCTTCAAGCAACACACATTTACCTTACAGTTCTGGAGGTGAGAAGTCTGTAACGGGTCTCCTTGGGCTAAAATCAAGTTGTCAGCCAGGCTACGTTCCTCCTGAGGCTCTAAGGGAGAATCCATTCCCTTGCCTTTTCCAGTTTCTAGAAACTGCCTGCATTCTTTTGTTCCATTTTCAAAGCTTCATTAGACAGTCAACTCTCGCTCACATTGACTCTTTCTATTAACTGACTCTCCTGCCTTCCTCTTTCACTTATAAGGACTCTGGTGAAGACACTGGGCCCATCCAAATGATCCAAAATAATCTCCCTATTTTTAAGGTATTTAATCCAATTTGCAAAGACCCCTTTGCCATGTAACACACATATTCACAGGTTCTGGGGATTAGGACATAGACATCCTTGCGGGCCATTATTCTGCCTACTGCACACAGCACAGTATACAATGTGTGCGCATTCTGCAATCCATCTTTAAAGTAGTTACTGGAATACAGAACTTATTTTCCTAAGAAACTGCATGTAGTGGTTGGACAACTAGTGCAGTTAACAAAGTCCATTTGGAATTAAACTGCACATGTATAATAATCTTGGACCTGGAAAAGGGGAGGCAAGAGAAAGCAAGACGTAAAGTGGCAGGCCTTTACAATAAATCAGATGCAGGCTGCAGGTAAAGAGAGTTGAACTTGACTATGCATGCATGGCATACTAATGCTGAAATAATTTTGTTTTGCTCCATAGTATTATTGTCTATCTTTTCTTAGCAATGGTGGCAATGTAAAACAAATTTATACTTATTTACAATTGATGAATTTTTATAATTAGAAATTATAGATACTGACACCAAACACATACTTTGGTACACTGTAGCGGAACAAAATAGAATGTGGTAATTTGAATTCTAGATTCCAGAGTATGACTCTGCCATTCACTATCTGTGTGGTCTTTGGCAAGTCAACAATTTCTGTGACTGTTCTCAGAAATTAAAAATAGGGGTAATAAATAGCTCCCACCCACAGGGTTGCTCTGAAGTGAAAAAGAATAAATAATTGCCAAGGACATACTGGGCCACTGTTAGTGCGCAATAAAATGTTAAGTAGTTGTTATTGGGTGAACTAAATAAGCAGCCATGGACAGACTAGAGAGCCCAGATATAAACCCAAGCATATGTGGTCAATTAATATACAATATAGGAGCCATGGATATACAATGCGGAAATGACAGCCTCTTCAACAGCTGGTGTTGGCACAACTGGACAGCTACATGCAAGAGAATGAAACTGGATTATTCTCTAACTCAATATACAAAAGTAAACTCAAAATGGATCAAAGACCTGAATGTAAGTCATGAAACCATAAAACTCTTAGAAAAAAACATAGGCAAAAATCTCTTGGACATAAACATGAGCAACTTCTTCATGAACATATCTCCCTGGGCAAGGGAAACAAAAGGAAAAATGAACAAGTGGGACTATATCAAACTAAAAAGCTTCTGTACAGCAAAGGACACCATCAGTAGAACAAAAAGACATCCTACAGTATGGGAGAATATATTCATAAATGACATATCTGATAAGGGGTTGACATCCAAAGTATATAAAGAGCTCATGCACCTCAACAAACAAAAAGCAAATAATCCAATTAAAAAATGGGCAGAGAAGCTGAACAGACACTTCTCCAAAGAAATTCAGATGGCCAACAGGCACATGAAAAGATGCTCCACATCGCTAATCATCAGAAAAATGTAAATTAAAACCACAATGAGATATCACCTTACACCAGTAAGGATGGCCAACATCCAAAAGAAAAACAACAACAAATGTTGGCGAGGATGTGAAGAAAGGGGAACCCTCCTACACTGCTGGTGGGAATGCAAATTAGTTCAACCATTGTGGAAAGCAGTATGGAGGTTCCTCAAAAAACTCAAAATAGAAATACCATTTGACCCAGGAATTCCACTCCTAGGAATTTACCCTAAGAATACAGGAGTCCAGTTTGAAAAAGACATATGCACCCCTATATTTATCGCAGCACTATTTACCATAGCCAAGAAATGGAAGCAACCTAAGTGTCCATCAGTAGATGAATGGATAAAGAAGAGGTGGTGCATACACACAATGGAATATTATTCAGCCATAAGAAGGAAACAAATCCTATCATTTGCAACAACATGGATGGAGCTAGAGGGTATTATGCTCAGTGAAATAAGCCAAGCCAAAAAAGACCAGTGTCAAATGATTTCACTCATCTGTGGAGTATAAGAATAAAGAAAAAACCGAAGGAACAAAACAGCAGCAGACTCACAGAACCCAAGAAGGGACTAACAGTTATCAAAGGGAAAGGAACTGGGGAAGATGGGTGGGAAGGGAGGGATAAGGGGGAAAAAAGAGGTATTACAATTAGCACACATAATGTAGTGGGGGGAAAGGGTGGGGTGGATACTGGGAAGGCAGTATAACACAGAGAAGACAAGCAGTGATTCTATAGCATCTTACTACGCTGATGGACAGTGACTGTAACGGGGTATGTGGTGGGGACTTGATAATGGGGGGAGTCTAGTAACCAAAATGTTGCTCATGTAATTGTACATTAATGATAGCAAAATTAAAAAAAATTTTTTAAATAAGCAGCCTTGGACAGCCAGAGAAAAGACTTCAGCGTAAAGTGGTAAATTCTTAGATATTTACCCCAGAGAACTCAGATCATTAGACTGATACATAAAACTGATGAAGAATTTTGAAAATGACTGTCACAACTGGGTAATTATTAACTTTCAGTATATTTTGCACAAAAATTAGTTATAAGATTTAAAATTCCAAAGCTGCTCCAATAATATTTTGACAAAATATAGGACAGCAATAGTGCAACATGGTAAAGACTTGGTTCCCCTGTGAAGGGGGCTCTAATGGGAAAGCAACATAAAATAAAACCTCGCAAAGAGGCGCCATGTATGCACCACACACTGTGTCGGCAAAGGAATAACAGAGGTCAGATTAAAGACAAACCACTTCTGGTACCAAAAGTTTCAAAAGTCATTTCTTTAGAAAACTGACTAAACCATATTAGTTCTTTGTCTGATTTTCAGTAGAATACCATTTAACCTCTAATTTCAGACTTTATAGACATACACTGCACGGCTTTTCCACATACCAAATAAATGGCCTCAATCTATACTGCTTTCTGATTCTAAGTTTCTGTTTTTTCTGTCTCATCCTTCCCAGCTACAACATCAAGAAGTTCCTAATTAGAATCTCTCACAGTTGCAAGAATCTTTCCTAAGAATCATTATTTAACACCCACCGATGCCTCTTCGGGCTTGCTTTCTATCTGTATTTTAAATGCAAGAGATTATTAGGCAATTTGAAAACAGGTGAATTGTAATTTTCTCTAAACTTGATATTGTCTCAAAGGATCTTGGGTAAATTTGGTATGTCACTAAGCATCCGGAAGCATCATTTATAATTACTCCTTAATCTAAACTGACAAAAAAGTAAAGTAAAGGAAGTCTGGTAGAACATTTTTCCCTCCCTTCACATGTGGACTATAAGGAAATTTTAAAATTACAGAGAGAATGTCAGAAAAAGAAAAAATGATGCTTTTTCACATACATTATTTTAAATAAGGAAAAAATGGGAGAACAAATTTTTCTGACAACATCAAAAGGGTAAATTCTCACCAGCTCTGCAGAACAATAATGAGGCTTGATGAAGAAGCGTGGAAGTTCACTGAGGGAATGGGCAAACCTACACCAAAACAGCACTAATCCTTTGCTAGGACTGTAACAGATTATTTTACTTTTTCACCTCATTTAGTAATGAAGTCCCTTTAAAAGAGATTACATATAATAAAGCTGTTTCTGTGTCTAGTAAATGGATTTAGCTAAAAAGTACACTGCCAAGATAGTTCCAAAGAATTCTCTGAAAGGAAGAGCTCTGTAGGCAAATGATTTCGCTGGGCTCTCTGGTCATGGAATCGTCCTTCCTGTAATGAGGTCTTAGCTGAGGCTGCATGAGACATTTTCTTCTGGCCCTTCTTAAACTTGACACTTTTTGGCTTTTCATTTCAATACACTGGACACCAGTAAATTTTGAGGCAGGAAGATCTTATTCATTAACAAATGACCCAAATGCCTAGAATATTTCAAAGGAAGAATGTGGCTACAGAAAAGAAGCAGAAAGTGAAACAGAGAAATACAGAAGTGAAAGTACTCCTTTAAAGTTATGAGTGTAATTAATGCATCATTATTTACTGTGAGACCCAACAGCAAATAAGAAGCAGGCACCAAAACCATGTACAGCAGGAGTCGACTGTAGAAAGTAAAGCTTTCTTTTTGACTCATTAATTCAGTAAGTATCCTTTGAGAATCAAGTTTGGTACTCCATCTGTGTACTAAAATTATTAATACAAGCAACAAAAAAGAAATAAAAATTTCCCAGGAGCTTACGAATTATTTAGGGAGATAAAATCCTTATGAAATGGCTAATTATAACACAAAGCAAACCAGGCCTGAGTCCCAACAGAAAACAGGGAAAATAAATGGATAGAATGTTTGCAAAGACTCATATACAACTGAACAACCCAAAAAGATCTAATGGAAAAGGAAAAACGTGAAATCTACCTCCGTTTAATAAAACATTTATTTATATTCCAGTCCACTTGGCTAACACACACACATACACAAACAGACACACCTACCTGAGACTGCAAAATAATACAGAGAAACATGTTAACAGACATAAATTAGCCTAGTAAAAACAGCACTATGGATTCATAGTATAAAAAACTTTGAAGCAATGATCTCTCAGGAAGAGCTGCAGTTCAATTCTGGAACACATAACAACTGATAAGAGATGTCCAGCACAGAGGTAGTAATAAACAATGTGTCTCAACAGCAATAATCCAGTGCACTGTAACTGAAGAGTTTACTTTTATACCTTTTCCAGTTTAGCATCAGACAAAAACTCCCATTAAAACAAGATATTTGCAGTGGGATTATTACCAAGGAGGTGGCAAAACATGTTCAAACTTCTTGGAATATTCAGTGTTTTTTACTTTAGCAATGAAAACAAAGACTACCACAAAAGATAGTTGCTTAGCAGCTACTTTAAGAAAAACCTTCACCTTAGCTCCACATAGCACTTTTCTCCCTATTGTATTCTTTACTTTGAAACATGTTTAAATCTCAGGCATTAAGTTGCATATTTAGCGAAGGCTGAGAATAAACTCCAGAGTCAGTAATGACAGTGAGCGCTCCAACAGCTCAGAGCCTGACACTGACTGACTGAGATGTATCAGGAACTCTTGGGAATGAAGTGTCTGCTAATTAGGCCACCATAAACAGATTCCCAAACCTGGACAAAGTTTTCCCAAACATCTGATGAAGAACTTTGATTTATGGGCTGTCTAGGTGAAACATGAACAGATGGTATCTTTTAATAATAATTGGCACATGAGTTTGTTAAAGATCTCAATCTCTGAAAAACATGCAGCTCTACAGAGGAAAACGAAGAACATGTTTAGAGTCATCTACCTTATCTTTGTCTTCAACGACATCTGCCAAGAGATCATCTGGATCCAAGATTCCTCCATCTGTGTATTCTAAGTGATGAATCTTCACCCAATAGCCAGGATCCTGTGGTAAAACCACCAACAATTTTCATGACTCAAACTTTCTAAATAGGTAAAATACATGTTAATTTTAAAAGAAATAAATTAGCTCATTAAAAATACACACTAGTAATAGTAAAATTTTTAAATACCAAAAACAAATGTTACCTTTTCATTTGGATAACTATTTGGCAGAAGTGCCAAAAAAAATCCTGTTTAATGAAAATCAATAAATCAAATTCATATTTCATCAATTTTCTGGAAGATAAATTGCAATGCAAAACTAAATTGCCCAAGCTATTTGAAAAGCATATTCAAGGATTTTTTTTTTTCATAACCTACAACTTAGGTAATCCCAAGAATACTCTGGAAAAGAAAGATCTTCTTGAGGGACTTTCTGAAACTGGATTAAATGTTCAAACTGAGATCCCGAAGCTTATTGAAAAAAATCAAAAGGCAGAAATCTGTGATGACAAAACTATCCCTTTGGAATATATGAATGGAATGGGGTGACGACCAACCAACCTCTTTATGTTTTCAAATCTCAAGGTTCTGTTTGTGATCTCAGCTCCAAGATTTGCAATGAAATCTGGAGCAAGAGCTCCAGAACTAATTTCCACTTTCTGTAGCATGACAATGAGAACTGTATTCAGAGTTGACTAAGGGTTTCAATTGGGAAAGTGACATATGAGATTTCCAAGTATTGTCTTTAAAAAATCATTTAAGAGTAAGGCTTAAGGAAAAAAATTATTTTGTTAATTTGATATGTGGCTAAATAAACTGCTGCTAGAACTTAGAATTAAATGATGTAGCTCATTTAGTTTTTTATGTACTGCCCATTCCCAGAAAACATCAGTGTGAACCATTATAATAATGAAACAAGAACATGAACCAACGAATGAAGAAAATCATTAGTAAAGTTGTTATGTGAAAACTCAGGCTATAATTAATTAAGTCCTGTGATTCATAGAAAGCCTCACAAATTGGGAACTTTTGAGATATAAAGCACTTAATTCCCAATAAAGGAATAGATATCAGTTTGTGAGAAGAGGCGGAAATTCTTCTATGATAAAGCTCTAATATTTACTACACGTAAGTTTATAAAGAATAAGAACTAGGATAACCCACAGAATTTAACTGCAGTTTTTCAAAACTAATAGAAATGATTGTTATACAGCCTCCTCTTTAACTATCCCCCAATAAAAGGGCATATTATTAAATAATATTTCTTTTACAGCACCTACTTGTAGGGCTACTAAAATGTGGCCCAAGTACATAGCTTTTCATTAATCTGACTTGATGAAGTAATAGGCTTAAAAGTTTCAAAGGAATTCTCCTTAAGGAGGGTTTTGACATTTCAAAATTAAGTTTTCTATAGAATATCAAAAGAGCTATTCCAAGTAAAATGAAAGGAATTTATTTTGCTTCTAATACTAGACTTATAGGTGGAAATAATAATGATTTATTAGGAAACTTAAACTGCCTGATTATTGCCCAGATAGAGATCACAAAGACATGGGCAGTGACTGCATGACCAAGTAAGAAAAGCATAGGGTGAGAATACAGATTAAAGATGGCCACATGAGAGGTGAGACAGAGGCTTCCTCCTAAAACTGCATATAATATGAAAATATAACTAATAAACTACTCTTGAAAGAGCAACAGGAAAGAGGACTGCACCAAACTGCATACACCTGGAGACAAGAGCCGACCTCACAGAAAAGGATAACGTACTAAAGCTGTGGTCCTGTGGGATCCAAGCCCTTCCCCCACCCCAACTCACCAACAGGAGGAAGAAGAATGGAGCAGGGAGGGAGTGGACATCTAGGACTGCTGAATACCTAACTATGGAGATCTGCTCTGGGAACACAAACCTACATTTCATGGTGCTTGCATGATACTCTTATATTCAGGGGGTTGGAAAGCTAATACAGGCAGAATTCCTGGAGAGACTAAGATTCCAGCTGCTTGTGAAATCAGGGATCCATACCCAGCTGCTCTGGGACAAAACAAAGGTGCAGTCTGAGAGACTTCCTAACAAAGAAGCCCTTAGCAAGAGGGCTGCTAAAGGGCAAGGACTGCACAGAGCTTACTGCTCAGGAGAAAGGACAGGTAGACAAAATTGTCAGGGTGCACTCTGCTCAGCAGGTTGGGAGCTTTCACGATCTTCAGGTGCTCCAGCTCCTTGGCTGCCTACACAGCTCCAAGAACCGCTTCTGTGACAGGCAGACTACTGCGCCTTTCTCATGGCCAGCCCACCAGGCTTGCAAATCGGGAAACCTTACCCTGGCGTTAGGCCAGCCAGATGGAAGACCTGTCTACAGCAACTAAAAACACAAAGCACAGAGGCTCATACCTGTGTGCTCAGCCCACTGGTTCAGGCAGTGGAGACAGGCATAGCAGCTGGGAAGCAGGAAACAGCTCCTTCCTCCCCCCAGGCACCAATACCACACCCCTGCAACACCCAACATTGCTTCAGGGGCAGAGCAGCTCCAGAGAGTAGAGCTTGTGGGCACTAGAAGGCACCATACACAAATATGGAATGCCAAAGGAAGATGGTCAGGAGTAAAATTATTAATACAACTCCTGAGAAAGATTTAAGTGATATTGACCTCATGACTCTCCCTGAAAGGGAGTTCAAAATAAAAATCATTAACATGCTCATGGAGGTATGGAAAGATATTCAAGAACTCAGGAATGAATTCCGGTCGGAGATACAATCATTGAAGAGCACAATGGAAGGTATTAAAAGCAGATTGGATACAGTGGAGGAGATGATAAATGAAATAGAAAATAGAGAAGAGAATACAAAGAAGTTGAGGCACAGAGAGAAAAAAGGATCTCTAAGAATGAAAGAATATTGAGAGAACTGTGTGACCAATCCAAACAGAACAATATTCGCATTACAGGGGTACCAGAAGAAGAAGAGAGAGAAAAAGGGATAGAAAGTGTCTTTGAGGAGGTGACTACTGAAAACTTGCCCAATCTTGGGAAGGAGGTAGTCTCTCAGGCCATGGAGATGCACAGATCTCCCAACACAAGGGACCCAAGGAAGACAACAGCAAGACATAAAGTAATTAAAATGGCAAAGAGAAAAAGACAGACTATTAAAAGCAGCCAGAGAGAGAAATAAGATCACATACAAAGGAAAGCCCATCAGGCTATCATCAGACTTCTCAGCAGAAACCTTACAGGCCAGAAGGTGGTGGCATGATGTATTTAATACAATGAAGCAGAAGGGGATTGAACCAAGATTACTTTATCCAGCAAGATTAACATTTAAATTTGAAGGAGGGATTAAACAATTCCCAGATAAGCAAAAGCTGAGATAATTTACCTTCCACAAACCATCTCTACAATATATTTTGGAGGGACTGCTATAGATGGAAGGGATCATCTTCATAGATGCTGAAAAAGCATTTGACAAAATTCAACATCGATTCATGAAAAAACTCTCAACAAAATGGGTATAGAGGGGAAGTACCTCAACATAATAAAGGCCATATATGACAAACCAACAGCCAACATTATACTTAACAGCGAGAAGCTGAAAGCTTTTCCTTTCAGATCACAAACAAGGCAAGGATGCCCACTCTCCTCACTCTTATAACATAGTTT
The DNA here is from genome assembly GCA_029783875.1 of Phataginus tricuspis. NCBI lineage: Eukaryota > Metazoa > Chordata > Mammalia > Pholidota > Manidae > Phataginus > Phataginus tricuspis. The sequence continues at coordinate 32,767,014 of JAQQAC010000477.1, forward strand.
GGGAGGTCATAACCATGGTAATCAAACAACACAAAGAAATAAAATGCATCGAGAATGGTAAGGAAGGAAGAAGTTAAACTGTCCCTGTTTGCAGATGACATGATATTGTACATGAAAAACCCTAAAGAATCCACTCCAAAAATACTAGATCTAGTATCTGAATTGAGCAAAGTTGTGGGATACAAAATTAATACACAGAAATCTGTTGCATTCCTATACAATGATATTGAACTAGCAGAAAGAGAAATCAGAAAAACAATTACATTCACAATTGCATCAAAAAGAATAAAATACCTAGGAATAAACCTAACCAAGGAAGTGAAAGACCTATACCCTGAAAACTACAAGACACTCTTAAGAAAAATTAAAGAGGACACTAATAGATGGAAATTTATCCTATGCTCTTGGGAAGGAAGAATTAATATTTCAAAAGGGCCATCCTGCCTACAGCGATCTACAGATTCAATGCAATCCCTATCAAAATACCTACAGCATTCTTCAATGAACTATGGCAAACATTTCCAAAATTCATATGGAACCACAAAAGACTCCAAATAGATAAAGCAATCCTGAGAAGGAAGAATAAAGCAGGGGGTATCTCACTTCCTAACTTCAATCTCTACTACAAAGCCACAGTTATCAAGACAATTTGGTACTGGCACAAGAACAGACCCCTAGACCAATGGAACAGAAAAGAGAGTCCAGATATTAACCCAAACATATATGGTCAAGTAATATACGATAAGGGAGCCATGGATATACAATGGGGAAATGACAGCCTCTTCAACAGCTGGTGTTGGCAAAACTGGACACCTACATGTAAGAGAAACTGGATTACTGTCTAACTCCATACACAAAAGTAAACTCGAAATGGATCAAAGACCTGAATGTAAGTCATCAAACCACAAAACTCCTAGAAGAAAATATGGGCAAAACTCCTTGAATATAAACATGAGCAATTTCTTCATGAATATATCTCCACAGGCAAGGGAAACAAAAGCAAAAATGAACAAGTGGTACTATATCAAACTAAAAAGCTTCTGTACAGCAAAGGACACCATCAGCAGAAGAAAAACGCATCCTACAGTATGGGAGAATATATTTGTAAATGACAAACTGATAAGGAGTTGACTTCCAAAATATACAAGGAGCTCATGCACCTCAACAAACAAAAAGCAAATAACCCAATTAAAAAATGGGCAGAGAATCTGAATATACACTTCTCCAAAGAAGAAATTCAGATGACTAACACACACATGAAAAGATGCTCCACATCGCTAATCATCAGAGAAATGCAAATAAAAACCACAGTGAGATATCACCTCACACCAGTTAGGATGGTCACCATCCAAAAGACAAACAACAACAAATGTTGGCGAGGATGTGGAGAAAGGGGAACCCTCCTACACTGCTGGTGGGAATGTAAATTAGTTCAACCATTGTGGAAAGCAGTACGGAGGTTCCTCAAAAAACTCAAAATAGAAATACCATTTGACCCAGGAATTCCACTCCTAGGAATTTGCCCTAAGAATGCAGCAGCCCAGTTTGAAAAAGACATATGTACCCCTATCTTTATAGCATTACTTTTTACCATAGCCAAGAAATGGAAGCAACCTAAGTGTCCATCAGTAGATGAATGGATAAAGAAGATGTGGTACATACACACAATGGAATATTATTCAGCCATAAGAAGGAAACAAATCCTACCATTTGCAACAACATGGATGGAGCTAGAGGGTATTATGCTCAGTGAAATAAGCCAGGTGGAGAAAGACAAGTATCAAATGATTTCACTCATCTGTGGAGTATAACAACAAAGAAAAACTGAAGGAACAAAACAGCAGCAGGCTCACAGAACCGCAGAATGGACTAACAGTTGCCAACGGGAAAGGGACTGGGGAGTATGGGTGGGAAGGGAGGGGTAAGGGGAATAAGGGGCATTGCGATTAGCACACATAATGTAGGGTGGTGCACAGGGTAGGCAGTATAGCACAGAGAAGACAAGTAGTGGCTCTATAGCATGTTACTACACTGATGGACAGTGATATAATGGGGTATGTGGTGGGCACTTGATAATAGGGGAAATCTCGTAATCACAATGTTGCTCATGTAATTGTATATTAATGATACCAAAATAAAAGTGAAAAAAAAAAAGAAAAGCATAGGGTGACCATCAGGCAGATTTGATAGAGTTGTAAAAGGTGAGCTAAGTAAAACAGACTAGGTTCTAAGTAGAAAGAATCCTGGGGTGGACAAAACACTATGTAATGGCCACCGGAATATACAGAAAAGACACCAAGAAAGAACTTCTCCCAGATTCTTTGGGAATCAAATGTTTTTGCTATGGCCATGCCACAATCAAGATATTTCTCCAAATATACACAGGGCTCCTGACTGAAATCTATGGAGTATTGTATTTTCCTTGTAAAAACAGCCTTTTTACAAAAGAGGTTTGTATAGTTGATATTAACTTCCACTGAGTTGGGTTTTGATATATTACAGCACTGTAGATGAAATCTGTTGATTTTAACCACATTTATAAAAGCTGATATATTCTACGTTGCTTTTTAATTCAATTTCCAGAAAGTAGACATCTATTTAGTCATCTTTTTTCTTATGTTCAGTTTGTAAAAGCAGACTTTATCATCTAAGACTGAGGTAAACAATTACCCCCAACAACTGCAATGTAAGTTAAAGTATACCTTTCTTCCTGCCTAGAGATAGGAACAGAGAGAAGAAAACCAAAGACTGATATAAAATAGGGAAACTCAGAAAACAGCAGGGGATACGATCTGATCAGTGGCAAAGAGAGAAGCAGACAAGTGTCAGCAAGATGAGGTTGTTAAATCCTGTGGCACTCTGTCCTCACACATACTAGAGGGATCTAAGACATTCTGGAAAATAAAGCCCACCAGCTGACATGAAGGCAGGCCAAGGAGTTGACATGAAGGCATTTATCTCTAATTTTGACTCAAAAGAATACAGAACTTAAAAGTTTTACAGAACTAAATCAAGCAAAAAAATAATTTGATAGAATTTTGCAATCATATATTCAATCCAAAAAAAAAGTTTTCAGTGAAATACATGACACCAGAATATAAAAAGATCGTGTGCAATTTTAACTATCCCCATTCCACATTGAAACTGCCATTTTATACAATTCAAAGAAGGAAAAGAGTAGGTAATGATGGGCACACATTTAACCCTAAACAAAAATAGACAAGCTATATGAAAGTACTCCCAGTTAATATTTTACTCATCCAAGAGAGAGAAATCAATGAACACAGCATGTACCATGAATCTGTCTCCATGGTATTTTGGCCATGGTGCTATAGATCACTTTAAGAATACACACACAATATTAGCAGCTGACAGCCATCATAAGGCCATAAAATCACTTTGACTCTTTTATGCATGTAAAATTTTCAACCATTACCCTGCAGTCAACATTTTGCACTTCATTTACTTGGTTTTACTACCATCAGTAATAAAACTGATCAAACACGGAGAAATCTTCACATACGTGTCTTGGTTCACATGGTCACCTGGAAAAGTTTACTGTGTTTTTCATAACCTGGACATTTAATCTAGCTTTATATGGCACAAATATCTGTAATTAGTATAACTTTCAAATTACTTTGAAAATATCTCTACAATACATGCTATGTAATAAATCTTACTATACCCTTAGGATCATCAAAGTATTGAAAAATAAAGTAAATATACTTTGTTTCCTCCACTTTTTACAGTATCTTACTGTTTTTTACATAATACAAAATTAATATAAACCATACTGGAATTTTAAAATCTTAGTTACAAAGATGAATTAGACAAGGGGAAAAAAATGTATACATTATTGGAAGAATATGGTTTAAAGAGTATCTTTAATGTCTTTAATGATCAACATAGAAATTGTTCCAAAAAAGCATTGATATTTTTTTATGGGAATTCTTTTTTTTATACTAAGGTAACACTGATATACAATCTTATGAAGGTTTCACATGAGCAACATCGTGGTTAGAACATTCAGTCATATTATAAAGACCCCCAACTTCCACCACATTGTAGCCACTGTCCATCAGTGTAGTAATAAGCTACAGAGTCACTACTTGTCTTCACTGTGCTATACTGCCTTCCCCGTGCCCCCCCCAACATTATGTGTGCTGATCATAATGCCCCTTAATCCCCTTCTCCCTCCCTCCCCTACCCCTTTGGTAACTGCTAGTCCCTTCTTGGCTTCTGTGAGCCTGCTGCTGTTTGTTCTTTCACTTTTGCCTTGTTCTTATGCTCCACAATGAGGGAAATCATTTGGTACTTGCCTTTCTCCGCCTGGCTTATTTCACTGAGCATAATACCCTCCAGCTCCATCCATGTTGTCACAAATGGCAGGATTTGTTTTCTTCTTATGGCTGAATAATATTCCATTGTGTATATGTACCACCTTTCCTTTATACATTCATCTACTGATGTACACTTAGGTGACTTCCATATCTTGACTATTGTAAATAGTGCTGCGATAAACATAGGAGTGCATATGTCTTTTTGAATCTGAGATCTTGTTTCCTTTGGGTAAATTCCCTAGAGTAGAATGACTGAGTCAAATGGTTTTCTGCTTTTAGCTTTTTGAGGAACCTCCATACTGCTTTCCACAATGGTGGAACTAATTTACATTCCCACCAACAGTGTAGGAGGGTTCCCCTTTCTCCGCATCCTCATAAGCATTTTTGTTGTTTGTCTTTTGGATGTTGGCCATCCTAACTGGAGTGAGGTGGTATCTCATTGTGGTTTTCATTTGCATTTCTCTCATAATTAGCAATGTGGAGCATCTTTTCATGTGCCTGTTGACGATCTGATTTTCTTCTTGGGAAAAGTTTCTGTTTAGATCCTCTGCCCATTTTTTAATCAGGTTATTTGCTTTTTCTGTGTTGAGGCATGTGAGCACTTTATATATTTTGAATGTTAACCCATTATCAGTTATGTCATTTATGAATATATTCCCCATAATGTAGGATGCCTTTTGTTCTACTGATGGTGTCCTTAGCTATACAGAAGCTTTTTAGTTTGATGTAGTCTCATTTGTTCATTTTTGCTTTTATTTCCCTTGCCTCAGGAGATTTGTTTAGGAAAAAGTTGCTCATGTTTATAGTCAAGAGATTTTTGCCTCTTCTAGGAGTTTTATGGTTTCATGACCTACATTCAGGTCTTTGATCCATTTCGAGTTTACTTTTATGAATGGAGTTAGACGATAATCCAAATTCATTCTCTTACACGTAGCTGCCCAGTTTTGCCAGCACCAGTTGTTGAAGAGGTTGTCATGTTCCCATTGTATATCCATGGTGCCTTTATAATATATTAATTGGCCATATATGTGTGGGTTTATATCTGGGCTCTCTAGTCTGTTCCATTGATCTATGGGTCAGTTCTTGTGCCGGCACCAAATTTTCTTGATTACTGTGGCTTTGCAGTAGAGCTTGAAGTCGGGGAGCATAAGCCCCCCCCCCCCCACAGTTTTATTTTTCTACTCAGGATTGCTTTGGCTATTTGGGGTCTTTTGCGGTACCATATGAATTTTAGAACTATTTGTTCTAGTTTGTTGAAGAATGCTGTTGGTATTCTGATAGGGACTGCACTGAATCTGTAGATTGCTTTAGGAAGGATGGCCATCTTGACAATGTTAATCCTTCCTATCCATGAGCACAGGATGCATTTCCATTTATTGGTGTCTTCTTTAATTTCTCTCATGAGTGTTTGTACTTTTCCGGGTATAGGTCTTTCACCTCCTTGGTTATGTTTATTCCTAGGTATTTTATTCTTTTTGATGCAATTGTGAATGGGGTTGTTTTCCTGATTTCTCTTTCTGCTAGTTCATCATTAGTATATAGGAATGCAACAGATTTCTGTATATTAATTGTTTATTCTGCAACTTTGCGGAATTCAGTTATTAGTTCTAATAGTTTTGGGGTGGATTCTTCAGGGTTTTTTATGTAGAGTACCATGTCATCCACAAACAATGACTGTTTAACTTCTCCCTCACCAATCTGGATGCCTTTTATTTCTTTGTGTTGTCTGACTGCCGTGGCTAGAACCCTCCAGTACTATGTTGAATAAAAGTGGGGAGAGTGGGCATCCTTGTCTTGTTCCTGATCTTAAAGGAAAAGCTTTTAGCTTTTCACTGCTAAGTATGATGTTGGCTGTGGGTTTATTATATATGGCCTTTAATACATTGAGTTTCTTACCCTCCATACCCATTTTGTTGAGAGTTTTTAACATGAAAGGATGTTGAATTCTGTCGAATGCTTTTTCTGCATGGATGAAGATGATCATGTGATTTTAGTCCTTCTTTTTGTTGATGTGGTGGATGATGTTGATACATTTTCCAGTATTGTACCATTTTTGCATCCCTGGAATAAATCCCACTTTGTCATGATGGATGATCTTTTTGATATACTTTTGAATTTGATTTGTTAATATTTTGCTGAGTATTTTTGCATCTACATTCATCAGGGATATTGGTCTGTAATTTCCTTTTTTGTGGTGTCTATGCCTGGTTTTGGTATTAGAGTGACGCTGGTCTCACAGAATGAGTTCAGGAGTATTTCCTCCTCATCTACTTTTTGGAAAACTTTAAGGAGGATGGGTATTAGGTCTTCACTAAATGTTTGGTAAAATTCAGTGGTGAAGCCATCTGGTTGAGGGGTTTTATTCTTAGGTAGTTTTTTGATTACTAATTCAGTTTCCTTGCTGGTAATTGGTCTATTCAGATTTTCTGTTTCTTCCTGGGTTTGTCTTGGAAGGTTGTATTTTTCTAGAAAGTTGTCTATTTCTTCTAGGTTATCCAGTTTGTTAGCATATAATTTTTCATAGTATTCTCTAATAATTCTTTGTATTTCTGTGGTTTCTTAGTGATTTTTCCTTTCTCATTTCTGATTCTGTTTATGTGTGTGGACTCTTTTTCTTGATAAGTCTAGCTAGGAGTTTATCTATTTTGTTTATTTTCTCAAAGAACCAGCTCTTGCTTTCATTGTTTCTTTCTATTGTTTTATTGTTCTCAATTTTATTTATTTCTGCTCTGATCTTTATTATGTCCCTCCTTCTACTGACTTTGGGCTTCATTGTTCTTCTTTTTCTAGTTTCATTAATTGTGAGTTTATACTGTTCATTTGGGATTTTTCTTCTTTCCTGAGGTAGGCCTGTATTGCAATATACTTCCCCTCTTAGCATAGCCTTCGCTGCATCCCACAGATTTTGTGGTTTTGAGTTATTGTTTTCATTTGTCTCCATATATTGCTTGAGCTCTGTTTTTATTTGATCATTGATCCATTGAATATTTAGGAGCATGTTGTTAAACCTCCATGTGTTTGTGGGCTTTTTATTTTATTTGCATAATTTATTTCTAGTTTCATACCTTTGTGGTTTGAAAAGCTAGTTGGTACAATTTCAATCCTTCTGAATTTACTGAGGCTCTTTTTGTTGCCTAGAGTATGATCTATTCTTGAAAATATTCCATGTGCACTTGAGAAGAATGTCTCTCCTGTTGCTTTTGGGTAGAGAGTTCTATAGATGTCCATTAGTTCCATCTGTTGTAATGTGTTGTTCAGTGCCTCTGTCTTCTTACTTATATTCTGAGTGGTTGATCTGTTCTTTGGAGTGAGTGGAGTATCAAAGTCTCTCAAAATGAATGCATTGCATTCTATTTACCCCTTAATTCCATTAGTATTTGCTTCACATATGTAGGTGATCCTGTGTTGGGTGCATAGATATTTATGATAGTTAATATACTCTTCTTGGATTGACCTCTTTATCATTATGTAACGTCCTTCTTTGTCTCTTGTTATTTTCTCTGTTTTGAAATCTATTTTGTCTGATACAAGTACTGCAACTCCTGCTTTTTTTCCCTATTATTTACATGAAATATCTTTTTCCATCCCTTCACTTTTAGTCTGTGTATGTCTTTGGATTTAAAGTGAGTCTCTTGTAGGCACATATAGATGGTCTTGTTTTTTTATCTATTCTGTAACTGTTTCTTTGGATTGGTTCATTCAGACTGTTTACATTTAGGGTGATTATCAACAGATATGCACTTATTGCCATTGCAGGCTTTAGATTCATGGTAACCAAAGACCCAAGGGCAGCTTCATTACTATCTAACAGTCTAACTTAACTTGCTTATTATGCTATTTCAAACACAATCTAAAGGCTCTTCTTTTCCTCCCTTCTTTTTCTTACTCCTCAACTCTTTATATATAAGTTGTCATATTCTGTACTCTTTTTATATCCCTTGACTGACATAACAAGCATTGATATTAATAGTACAAATATCCTTCCCTGTGGATAGATGACGTGTTATTTCACCCTATACCTTAGAAAATTTGTATTAGCCAAAGTTTTGAAGAACAGTAATTTTTCACCTATAATACCTAGAGAGCAAACTGGGTAGCCAGAGACTACATTGGTGTGACTATCAAGAACTGAGATCATCAATAACCATGAGAGAGGGAAAATGTGGAGGTTTCTAAGCAAATGCCTCTGGTCCAAAAAGAGAAAATAGCCTCCAATGGTGGCAAGGTCCAATAGTAAGGAGTGCTGCTAATGACAGGTGAATGGCTTTGTTTAGCAGCTGTGGCAATTACAGTGCCCAATAATGCAACGGGTTTCTTGGGAGCTTAATGTTTTCACAAGAATAATCTTACCTACTAAGACACAAGAACAATTTTAAAATGGAAATTAACGGAAAATTAGAATTTTACTTTTAGAATTTAACTTCATGTATTTAGTGGAATGTATCTACAAAATGAGATTTCACCATTTTCATCATTATCATCATCGCGGCTAATTTATGTTAATGCTTACTATAGGCCAGATACTATAGACACTGCAGTTTTATATGATGAACTCATTTGTCTTCAAACAGTCTCATGAAGTAGTTATCAATCCATATTACAGATGAAAAAAGCAAGACCTGGGTAGATGAATTGACTTATGCAAGGTCAAATGCTTAATAATCAGCAGAACCAAGATGAGTTGTTTTTTCTAATACAGATAGTACTTTTTCTTAGATTAAGGAACTTAAGAAAAAGCACAATTACCTAAGAATAAGGCAGGGGTCTGATCTATTTCTACTGCTAATGAAGAATATGGATCCAGGCAAGTGATCATTACCTTGAACCTCCGCGGCTTCATCATTAATGAACCTGGAACCTTTATGGCCTTCACTCAAAGCACCACGTGGAAGTGAAAACATAGAGGACAGAAGAGACAGTAATGGAAGGTCCCAAACTATTTGCGTGTGTCCATTGTTTCACAAGTTTCTGGAAAGTTTCAGAACATAATTCTCAAAGTCACGAAATTAAAAGTGGGAAGTAATGGAAAAAGATCTTCCTGCTAAGAATAGAGAGGGAACTTCACACATAAGAAGTTGGATAAAGAATTATGGAGTTTTTATATGCATGCACAATTAAACTAACTACTTCTCACAGAACCCTTTGGGGGTTATTCTCCCCTCTACCCAAGACCAGAGGATAATCAGATGCGGCAGAATGCATTCAGGAAAGAGACAGTGGTCAGAGCAGGTCTGGAGATTGTTTGGAGCAGAGAGAGCAGGTGTCCCTGAATAAACAGCCATCAGAAGTCTACTGAAGAACAAGAGTTCCAGAACATGATGCTTGGGCAAAACCTAGCAGAGCAGCACTAACACCTGAAAGAAAATAATTAAGCAGAAAAGGCATTACTGAATACAGAGCTTTTTATGAGCTGGCCCTAAGGGACTTCAAAACATGCCCCATCTTCCTAAAATAGATCAACCAAGTACAAACTTGAGAAAAGAATACAGAGAAGAATATGAGCTGATGTCAGTTTAATCAAGCATGTTGCCAAAATATTCAGGAGAACTAGAATGGGACCAAGGGTTTTTATGCTGAGTTGAATAATACGAAGTGAACTCGAAAACAGAATTATGAACCCCGATTTCTGAATAAAATGAAGGTGAACCAGTCCATCTATAAATTGATTTCCAGTTTGAAAAATATGTGATCTAGCAAAAGAAACTTGATATAGCCATACTAACATCACATAAATGAGAAAAAAAAAGACAAAACAAATAATAAAAAAACTGCAATCACAATGGGAAAAAAATTTTTTTATTTTCGAATCATTAATGTGCAATTACATGAGCAACATTATGGTTACTACACTCCCCACATTATCAAGTCCCCACCACATAGCCCATGACAGTCACCATCCATCAGCATAGTAAGATGCTATAGAATCACTACTTGTCTTCTCTGAGTTGTACTGCCTTCCCTGTGCCCCCCCCACATTATGTGGGCTAATCGTAATGCCCCTTTTTCCCCCTTATCCCTCCCTTCCCACCCACCCTTACCCAGTCACTTTCCCTTTGGTAACTGTTAGTTCATTCTTGGGTTCTGTGAGTCTGCTTCTGTTTTGTTCCTTCAGTTTTTGCTTTGTTCTTATACTCCACAGATGAGTGAAATCATTTGGTACTTGTCTTTCTCTGCCTGGCTTATTTCACTGAGCATAATACCCTCTAGCTCCATCCATGTTGTTGCAAATGGTAGGATTTGTTTTCTTCTTATGGCTGAATAATATTCCATTGTGTATATGTACCACATCTTCTTTATCTATTCATCTACTGATGGACACTTAGGTTGCTTCCATTTCTTGGCTATTGCAAATAGTGCTGCGATAAACATAGGGTGCATCTGTCTTTTTGAAACTGGGCTGCTGCATTCTTAGGGCAAATTCCTAGGAGTGGAATTCCTGGGTCAAATGGTATTTCTATTTTGAGATTTTGAGGAACCTCCATACTGCTTTCCACAATGGTTGAACTAGTTTACCTTCCCACCAGCAGTGTAGGAGGGTTCCACTTTCCCCACATCCTCGCCAACATTTGTTGTTTGTGTTTGGATGCTGACCATCCTAACGGGTGTGAGATGATATCTCAGTGTGGTTTTAATTTACATTTGTCTGATGATTAGCAATGTGGAGCATCTTTTCATGTGCCTGTTGGCCATCTGAATTTCTTTGGAGAAGTGTCTGTTCAGATCCTCTGCCCATTTTTTAATTGTATTATTTGCTTTTTGTTTGTTGAGGTGCGTGAGCTCTTTATATATTTTGGATGTCAACCCCTTATCGGATCCGTCATTTACGAATATATTCTCCCATACTTTAGGATGTCTTTTTGTTCTACTATTCGAGCTGTTTTGTGGTTCCATATGAATTTTAGAACTGTTTGTTCCAGTTAGTTGAAGAATGCTTTTGGTATTTCGATAGGGATTGCACTGAATCTGTACATTGCTTTAGGCAGGATGGCCATTTTGACAATATTAATTCTTCCTACCCAAGAGCAAGGGATGAATTTCCATTTTTTAGTGTCCTCTTTAATTTCTTTTAAGAGTGTCTTGCAGTTTTCAGGGTATAGGTCTTTCACTTCCTTCGTTAGGTTTATTCCGAGGTATTTTATTCTTTTTCATGCAACTGTGAATGGAATTGTTTTCCTGATTTCTCTTTCTCGTAGTTCATCGTTAGTGTATAGGAAAGCAACAGATTTCTCTGTATTAATTTTTTATCCTGAAATTTGCTGAGTTCAAATATTAGTTCTAGTATTTTTGGAGTGCAGTCTTTATGGTTTGTTATGTACAATATCATGTCATCTGCAAATAGTAACAGTTTGACTTCTTCCTTATGAATCTGGATGCCTTTCATTTTTGTTTTGTCTGATTGCCATGGCTAGGACCTCCAGTATTATGTTGAGTAGCAGTGGGGAGAGTGGGCATCCCTGTCTTGTTCCTGATCTTAGGAGGAAAGCTTTCAGCTTCTCACTGTTAAGTATGATGTTGGCTGTGGGTTTGTCATATATGGCCTTTATTATGTTCAGGTACTTGCCCTCTATACCCATTTTGTTGAGAGATTTTTTATCAAGAATGGATGTTGAGTTTTGTCGAATCCTTTTTCAGCATCGATGGAAATTATCATGTGATTTTAGTCATTCTTTTTGTTGATGTGGTGGATGATGTTGATGGATTTTCCAATATTGTACCATTCTTGCATCCCTGGAATAAATCCCACTTTGTCTTGATGGATGATCTTTTTGATGTAATTTTGAATTTGATTTGCTAATATTTTGCTGAGTATTATTGCATGTATGTTCTTCAGGGATATTCGTCTGTAATTTTCTTTTTTTGTGTGGTCTTTGCCTGGTTTTGGTATTAGAGTGATGCTGGCTTCATTGAGTTTGGAAGTATTCCCTCTTCTTCTATTTTTTGGAAAACTTTAAGGAGAATGGGTGTTATGTCTTCTCTAAATGTCTGATAAAATTCAGTGGTGAATCCATCTGGTATGGGAGTTTTGTTCTTGGGTAATTTTTTGATTACTGATTAAATTTCGTTGCTGGTAATTGGTCTGTTTAGATTTTCTGTTTCTTCCTTGGTCGGGCTTGGAAGGTTGTATTTTTGTAGAAAGTTGTTCATTTCTTCTAGGTTTTCCAGCTTGTTAGTATATAGATATTCATAGTATTCTCTAATAATCTTTGTATTCCTGTGGTGTCTGTAGTGATTTTTCCTTTCTCATTTCTGATTCTGTTTATGTGTGTAGATTCTCTTTTTTCTTAATAAGTCTGGCTAGGGGTTTATCTATTTTGTTTATTTTCTCAAGAACCAGCTCTTGGTTTCATGGATATTTTTTTCTATTGTTTTATTGTTCTCAATTTTATTTGTCTCTTCTCTGAACTTTATTATGTCTCTCCTTCTGCTGACTTTGGGCCTCATTTGTTCTTCTTTTTCCAGTTTCTATAATTATGACTTTAGACTATTCATTTGGGATTGTTCTTCCTTCTTTAAATAGGCCTGGATTGCAATATACTTTCCTCTTAGCACTGCCTTTGCTGCATCCCACAGAAGTTGGGGCATTGTGGTGATATTTTCATTTGTCTCCATCTATTGCTCGATCAGTTTTAATCTGGTCATTGATCCATTCGTTATTTAGGAGCATGTTGTTAAGCTTGCAAGGGTTTGTGAGCCTTTTTGTTTTCTTTGTACAATTTATTTCTAGTTTTATACCCTGTGATCTGAGAAGTTGGTTGGTAGAATTTCAATATATTTTAATTTACTGAGGCTCTTTTTGTGGCCTAGTATGTGGTCTATTCTGGAAAATGTTCCATGTGCACTTGAGAAGAATGTTTATCCTGCTGCTTTTGGGTGTAGAGTTGTGTAGATGTCTGTTAGGTCCATCTGTTCTAGTGTGTTGTTCAGTGCCTCTGTGTCTTTACTTATTGTCTGTCTGGTTGATCTGTCCTTTGGAGTGAGTGGTGTGTTAAAGTCTCCTAAAATGAATGCATTGCTTTCTATTTCCTCCTTTAGTTCTGTTAGGATTTGTTTCACATATTTCAGTGCTCCTGTGTTGGGTGCATATATATCTATAATCGTTATATCCTCTTGTTGGACTGCACCCTTCTCATTATGTAATATCCTTCTTTATCTCTTGTTACTTTCTTTGTTTTGAAGGATATTTTGTCTGATACAAGTACAGCAACACCTGCTTTTTTCTCCCTATTGTTTGCATTAAATATATTTTTCCATCCCTTCACTTTTAGTCTGTGTACATCTTTGGGTTTGAGGTGAGTCTCTTGTAAGCAGCATATAGATGAGTCTTGCTTTTTTATCCATTCTATTACTCTGTGTCTTTTGATTGGTGCATTTGGTCCATTTACATTTATGGTGATTATCGAAAGATATGTACTTATTGCCATTGCAGGTTGGATTCATGGTTACCAAAGGTTCAAGGATAGCTTCTTTACCGTCTTATCGTCTAACTTTAACTCACTTGTTATGCTATTATAAACACTGTCTGATGATTCTTTATTTCTCTCCCTTCTTATTCTTCCTTCTCTACTCTTTATACATTAGGTGTTTTATTCTGTACTCTTTTGTGTTTCCTTTGACTGCTTTTGTGGACAGTTGATTTTATTTTTTGCCTTTAGTTAGTATTTGGTTTGTCTGCTTTCTTTGCTGTGATTGTATTTTCTCTGGTGACACCTATTTAGCCTTAGGAATACTTCCATCTAGAGCTGTGCCTTTAAAATACGTTGTAGAGGTGGTTTGTTGGAGGTAAACTTCCTCAGCTTTTGCTTATATGGAAATTGTTTAATCCCCCCTTCAAATTTAAATGATAATCTTGCTGGATATAGTATTCTTGGTTCAAGGTCCTTCTGCTTCATTGCATTAAATATATCATGCCACTCTCTTCTGGTCTGTAAGGTTTCTATTGAGAAGCCTGATGGGTTTTCCTTTGTAGGTGATCTTTTTTCTCTCTCTGGCAGCTTTTAATACCCTGTCCTTGTCTTTGATCTTTGCCATTTTAATTATTATATGTCTTGGTGTTGTGCTCCTTGGGTTCCTTGTGTTGGGAGATCTGTGGGCTTCCATGGTCTGAGAGACCATTTCCTTCCCCATCTTGGGGAAGTTTTCAGCAATTATTTCTTCAAAGACACTTTCTATCCCTTTTTCTCTCTCTTCTTCCTCTGGTACTCCTGTAATATGAATATTGTTCCATTTGGATTGGTCACACAGTTCTCTTAATATTCTTTCATTCCTAGAGATCCTTTTATCTCTCTCTGCCTCAGCTTCTCTGTATTCCTGTTCTCTGATTTCTAGTCCATTAACAGTCTCTTGTACCTCATCCAGTCTGCTCTTATGTCCTTCTATTGATTGTTTCATTTCTGTTATCTCCCTCTGGACTTCATCCCTTAGCTGTTGCATATTTCTCTGCAGCTCCATCAGCATGGTTATGACTTTTATTTTGAATTCTTTTTCAGGAAGATTGGTTATATCTATCTCGCCGGGCCCTCTCTGTGGTGGTGCTTGAATGATTTTGGACTGCATCAGGCTATTCTGCCTTTTCACGGTCATAGAAGTGATTGCCAGCAGGTGGCGAGCGCTTCAGCTGGGCAAACAAAGTCCCTTCCTGCTTGCTGGTCACCTTACTCTTCTCCACTGCCTGGGCCGGTTACCTGCACACAAGGAGCAGGCTCTGGGTTAATTCCCTGAGCTGCCGTGGGTGGGGCGGTCCTCGGGATGGCCTAGGGCACTGCCAGGGGTTGCAGGCACGCCGGGTGTTTTCTCCTGCAAGAACAGTACCCCCTTGTGCCTTCTGGACTTTGCCCCGGCTTCCTCTGCCTGTGCTGGACAGCTGCCCACTGGTGGCAGTCTCTGGGTCTGGCTCTGTTAGCTCCATCCTGGGAGAAGACTGTGTGGTTGCTGTGGGTGGGGCTCCTCCCAGCTTGTCTGCAGCAATGGCAGGTCAGCCCATTTGCTTGCAGTGCTGGTGGGGGGGGAATGAATGGCAGGCTGCTTATTGCCATGAGGGGCTTTGGAGCTGCATTGCCACTCAGGGGGTTAGGGCGTTTGGAGTTCCTTAAGATTCGCCACCTGCTGAGTGTGCTGGGACAATTTTGTTCAGATGTTAAACCCTTGTCCCTTTAAGACTTTTAAAATGCCTGCTTTTCTTTTGTCCTGGGGAGCCAGCTGTGGGGACACGCTCGCAGTTTCTGTGTCAGATTTTACTTTTCTGTTTCTCTAATATCCAGTACACCATGCAATGTGTGTCTGTGCTCCCGGTGCCGATCACTAGGGCTGGTTATTTAGCAGTCCTGTGCTTCCACTCCCTCCCCACTCTGATTCTTTTCCTCCCCCCGATGAGATGGGGTTGGGGGAGTGCTCAGGTCCTGCTGGGTCACAGCTTTGTATGTTACCCTTTTTGTGAGATGCTGAGTTCTTGCAGATGTAGATGTAGCCTGGCTGTTGTACTGTATCTTCTCGTCTCTCTTTTAGGAATAGTTGTATTTGCTGTATTTTCAAAATACACGTGGTTTTGGGAGATTTCCACTGCCCTACTCACACCGTTACCTTGAGCCTCCCCCCCACAATGGGAATTTTTTGATAGGAACAAAAAAAAGTCAGTGAGATATAAATTGTCTACCCAATACAAAGTGACCTGATTTATTTATATTACATACATGCAAGCAAAACACTGTACCCAAAAAGATTAGAAAATACCTACTTTATAAATGCACATGGAACATATACCAAATTCAAAAGTCTAAAATCATTCAGGATATGTTCTCTGATGACAGTAGAATCAATTACAGAAAGGTATCTAGAAAATGTCTGACTGTTTGGAAATTAGGAAATACAGCTCTGAATAATCCATAGATGAAAAAGGAAATTAGAAAAAAATTTATAACTTAAAAATAATTGAAATAGTGTAAACAAAATTGTGGAAGTCAGCTAAATTAGTGATTACTGGAACATTTCTGTCTTTTAATGCAAATATAAGCAAAAAAGAAAAGCTAAAATCAAGAGGCTGGAAAAAGAGCATCTAGTCAAATCAAAGACAGAAGGAAAGAAATAAAAAGCAAATATAAAATATAAAGCAAAGTTGTTTCTATAAAAAAACTGATAAATATATAACAGGACTGATCAACAAAAGAGAGAAAACATTAATTTCGAGTATTCATGTAACTTTCTGAATGTGCATTATACTTAAAAAATGTTCACATACAAACTGAAATTTTTGTTTCAAAAGATGTGATTTCTTTTTTCAAACTGAAATACCTAATGTTTCCCTTCACACATGATGGCTCTAAGCTATTTAGAACAAGTTTTCTTAGAAGATTTAAGTACAAATCTTAAGGGAAATAAAAGTCCCAAAAGATAGGAAAAGCTGGTTCTCCTACCAATAGAACATGTAGCTCACCAACCACCAATTATTCAAAACCTTTAAGAGCCACAGAAGAGGTTTTAGGGACCCCAAGGCTTTAATGAGTAACAGTGTGACAAGTTGGCTGAAGTGGTCACACCACATTAAGAGTATTTTTTCATACTCTGAGAGATTATTAAAAAGCTAGAGAACACCAATATGAAGGATGGAAATGTCAGCTCAATCATCATAGCACCTAATTTAGGTTTAAGTTGGAGGACACCAAGGGGAAACACTTTGCTATTTCAAGCACAGTATAACTATGGCTTACAGGGCACTGAGCTCTTAAAATTACCCAGTAAGGGAAGAATCTCTTACGCTAAAGTTACCCCTGGGAATCTCTCAGGGAGACACCATATTGGAGAAAAACATAGTTTCTTTCAGTAAGTCCAACTCTTCTTGTTTTTCACCGAAGATTGGAGCATATTATTTCTTTTCAGTTAAACACCAGATAAAGTATCTGGATTATGTTAGAGACCCTGTTGTGTGAAAAATGTTTATCTTAAACATTAGGATCATTCTCAGGCCAGAAAGAGATTCATTCTACCATAAGCACAGGAGCCGAAACGACAGTCATTCCGCGGCTCCTCTGGAGCACACGCTCATTGCTCGCATGAGTCAAATTAGATTCACTATTCAAATTCTTATCCCCCTTTTTTTCTTCAGTTGAGCTTTCGCAGATGAATTTGTAAAAGTTAAATGACCATAGTGGACTCCCACCGAATTAAAAGGCTGCCATGCACAATAAAGATTTGGCTTGTTCTGTATTGCATTGCTCCAGGGAAGTCACATAAACAATAGAGAGGTAGAGGAAGCTTATCTAAGAATGGAGTGGATTGCATGAGGAATTAGTCTCTGTTCCATAAGGAGTCAAGCAAAGGAAAGATTGTCATATCTCAGGGATGCCATAGGGTAAGGAGAACTGGGAATTGTGTGATCCGAAAGACGCCTTCAAATTGATACCATCTAGAACCTCAAAACTCCTTAGAGCTTTGAAACTACAATTAGAGAAACTTCTTGAAAGAAGAAATCTCTGCTGTACCATAAGAATACTGCTTTCACCAATTCACGATTCCAAGAATCTGTATCTCCAAGCAGAAAGTCTACAAGTAAAAAGACATATTTTAAATTTCCCAATCTATCAGTTACTCTGTCCTGATGCATAACCTGAAAATTCGCTAATTGATAAATGACCTTATAAATCTGAGGTAAAAGAACTACTCTGTAAATGAAAAAAAAAACTGAGAATTTTATGTTACTTAAAATATTATTTATAAATAGACATCTCATTCTAAAACAACTCTTCCCCACTGCCTCCCCACCCAAATTTGGGATGTTGAGCCTTGAATAGTAAATTTGTAAGTTCAAAAACTGATAGGAATCCATTGGCTCAAAGACCACCTGGACCAGCCCTCCCATTTTGCAGGGGGGAGACCAGAATAAACAAAGATTAAGCCACCAGGAAGGGAGGTGTTGGCTTTTGATACATAATCCTTGGCAAAAATAGTGCAATGTAAGTGGACCAACAAATCTAGGGAAAATTTTCAATTTTATCTCATAATGAAAGTTTTTATAATATTACTTATTCTCCTTTTCATGTAGGAAGAAAAATATTTGAGCATCACATTCTAGTTCATATATCAACTATTAAAAAGAATGTTAATCACCCCATGTCATTTTCCATTTAGCTTTGTGAAGTAACCAAAATCTCAGCAGTTTTCTTTACATAAAAGACTCAAAGATTCATTTTTTATCCTGGGATTAACCTAAATTTATTTGAGGAAAAAAGGTCCAGATATTTTTAGATAGAGCTGTTTTTTAAATAAAGGACAGATTTTAATTATTTTCAAAATCTACTGCCTACATCAATCATCACAGCACACTAATTCTTCACAAGAATTTGGGAATTTCCTTTTCCTACAGATCTAAGAGTGAGCTAAATGCATAAAAGTATAAATTGCATATAAATCTGCAGGATTAAATACACTATCATCTTAAAACCAAAGTTCTATCAGGAAAATCAAATATTAAAGTCTGAAATTAATAAAAACTGCACATGTATTTGATACAGCTATTTCTAAAGATTTCTACTATGAAAGACTTCTAAAACATTAAACCATTACTAATGTAATAACACTGAAATACAAGGTTTCAAAATAATTTTTAAGAAAACAGATGAGTTTTTTAAAATCCTGTTTTCCATTAATTGTTTTCAATGAAATTTTATAGTCTAAAGGCCTGGACGGCCAAGGTTTTAAAAGCCTGTGTGGTCCAAAGGAATTCAAACCCCACAGCCAAAGAATGGAAGCAGTCATGTCTCCAAAGACAAAGAGAAGCTATAATTTTTGAAATAGTTTACTCATTATAAAACCCTGAAAGTGTTGTGCTAAAATGAATTTTAATAAGAATTTGAGAATGCAAATTCATACACCTCAAGCTTTACTTAATTCAGCCAATTAAACCCAAACTTTCTTGTTACTATGATGCTGGCACCTTTGCACAGTAACTCCAAATAATGCCTTTGACAGATACTGTCAACTACTGTGTACACCTTTTGTATATGAATGAATAAAGGTTACATTCTACAGGTAACCGCCATGACCTCTAGCTCTTTATTCAAACACAGTTTTATGCTCCATCACTGAAGAAATTAAGACAAAAAATAGAAGCTTATTTACATAAGAGGTATTGGTGGCAGTGTTTATAAAAATAAGTTAACTCTAAGATAAACATAAAGACCTCATCAACCTTATTCCTGCTCACTGTTTATAAAACTTTTCAGTATAGCAGTAATGGTGAAGGATTATCTGTCTCTGGTTCTCAAAAGATTTGGGACAACTACCACCCACTACTGTTAGCTTTGTTTCTCTAAGAACAGAGTCATTACTGTAGAATGCTATAGATAGATCCCAGATGGAGCTAAAAGGAACACAGAAAGCAGAGGAAAGGAAAAAGCTAAAAAGCTAAGCTCAACATCTCCTGCTTGGAGATAACCACCCTGACTGTCAATCTAAAGTTGATTCTCTGCCCTTATTGCCAGTATCAAACATCGCCACAACTCTATTCAATTATCTGTTAATTTTTTTGCTTGGTCTCCCCTAACTAGAAAATAGGCTCCATAATACAGAAACCTCATTTATCTTCTTCACATCCATATCCACAGCTAAAACTAGTGGCATCCATTATTAATCTGTCATATGAATAAGGAAAAGGAGAAACAGGAAGGAAGAACAAAGAAAAAGAGAAAGACCTCATGTTATAACAGAAAAAGCCATTTATTTATACCAAAAAAAAAGGTTTAATCATATTTTTGATAAAGCCAAGGGCAGCTCAAGAGAAGTGGGAACACTCTGGAATGCACATAACTGATGGTCATTTATGTGACACGTATATGTTCGCTTCTTGCAACACCTATGGAAAAATAGGGGAAAAGCCCCATCGTCACAAAAATAAAGCTTACATTTCAGTGAAGAGAGAAGACAGAAAGTAATTAACAAAAATAATAAAAAAGTAAGTTAAATGGTATGTTAAAAAGTGTTAAGTGATTTGGCAGAGAAAATAAGAAGAGGGTTAAGACAATGAGGGGATGAAGGCCTTTTTTTTACAATTTTGCTATTATTAATGTACAGTTACACGAACAATATTATGGTTACTAGACTACCCCTATTATCAGGTCCCCACCACACACACCATTACAGTCACTGTCCATCAGCGTAGTAAGATGCTATAGAATCACTACTTGTCTTCTCTGTGTTATACTGCCTTCCTAGTATACCCCACCCCGCTACATTATGTGTGTTAATCATAATGCCCCTTTTTCCCCCTTATCCCTCCCTTCCCACCCATCTTCCCTAGGCCCTTTCCCTTTGGTAACTGTTAGTCCATTCTTGGGTTCTATGTGTCTGCTGCTGTTTTGTTCCTTCAGTTTTTTTCTTTGTTCTTACACTCCACAGATGAGTGAAGTCATTCGATACTTGTCTTTCTACGCCTGGCTTATTTCACTGACCATATAACCCTCTAGCTCCATCCATGTTGTAGGATTTGTTTTCTTCTTATGGCTAAATAATATTCCATTGTGTATATACACCATATCTTCTTTATCCATTTATCTACTGATGGACATTTAGGTTGCTTCCAATTCTTGGCTATTATAAATAGTGCTGCGATAAACATAGGGGTGCATATGTCTTTTTCAAACTGCACTGCTGCATTCTTAGGGTAAATTCCTAGGAGTGGAATTCCTGGGTCAAATTGTATTTCTATTTTGAGTTTTTTGAGGAACCTCCATACTGCTTTCCACAATGGTTGAACTAATTTGCATTCCCACCAGCAGTGTAGGAGGGTTCCCTTTTCTCCACATCCTCATCAACATTTGCTGTTGTTTGTGTTTTGGATGTTGGCCATCCTAACTGGTGTTTAGTGATATCTCACTGTGGTTTTAATTTGCTTTTCTCTGATGATTAGCGATATGGAGCATCTTTTCAAGTGCCTATTGCCCATCTGAATTTCTTCTTTGGAGAATTGTCTGTTCAGTTCCTCTGCCCATTTTTCAATTGGCCTATTTGCTTTTTGTTTGTTGAGGTGCATGAGCTTTTTATATGATTTGGATGTGAACCTGTTATCAGATATGTCATTTATGAATATATTCTCCCATACTGTAGGATGTCTTTCTGTTCTATTGATGGTTTCCTATGCTGTACAGAAGCTTTTTAGTTTTATATAGTCCCACTTATTCATTTTTGCTTTTGTATCCCTTGCCCGGGGCAATATGTTCATGAAGAAGTTGCTCATGTTTATTTCCAGGAGACTTTTGCCTATATTTTTTTCTAAGAGTTTTATGTTTTCATGACTTACATTCAGGTCTTTGATCCATTTTGAGTTAACTTTCATGTATGGGGTTAGACAATAATCTAGTTTCATTCTCTTACATGTAGCTGTCCAGTTTTGCTGACACCAACAGTTGAAAAGGCTGTCATTTCCCCATTGTATATCTATGGCTCCTTTATCATATATTAATTGACCATGTATGCTTGGGATTTTATCTGGGCTCTCTACTCTGTTCCATTGGTCTATGGGTCTGTTCTTGTGTCAGTATCAAATTGTCTTGATTACTATGGCTTTGTAGTAGAGCTTGAAGTCAGGGAGCATAATTCCCCCACTTTATTCTTCCTTCTCAGGATTGTTTTGGCTATTCGGGGTCTGTTGTGGTTCCATATGAATTTTAGAACTATTTGCTCTAGTTCATTGAAGAATGCTATTGGTATTTTGATAGGGATTGCATTGAATCTGTAGATTGCTTTAGGCAGGATGGCCATGTTGACAATATTAATTCTTCCTATCCATGAGCACAGGATGTGTTTCCCTTTATTGGCACCTTCTTTAATTTCTCTGATGAGTGTCTTGTATTTTCCAGAGTATAAGTCTTTCACTTCCTTGGTTAGGTTTATTCCTAGGTATTTTATTCTTTTTGATGCGTTCTGAATGGAATTGTTTTCCTGATTTCTCTTTCTGCTAGTTCATCTTTAGTGTATAGAAATGCAACAGGTGTCTGTGTATTAATTTGATATCCTGCAACTTTACTGAATTCAGATATTACATCTAGTAGTTTTGGAGTGGATTCTTTAGGGGTTTTTATGTACAATACCATGTCATCTGCAAACAGGGACAGTTTGACTTCTTCCTTACCAATCTGGATGCATTTCATTTCTTTGCGTTTTCTGATTGCCAGGGCCAGAACCTGTAGAACTACGTTGAATAAAAGTGGGGAGAGTGGGCATCCTTGTCTTGTTCCCAATCTTAAAGGAAAAGCTTTCAGCTTCTCGCTGTTAAGTATAATGTTGGCTGTGGGTCTGTCATGTACGGCCTTTATTATGTTGAGGTACTTGCTCTCTATACCCATTTTGTTGAGAGTTTTTATCATGAATGGATATTTAATTTTGTCAAATGTTTTTTCAGCATCCCTTGGATGAATCCCACATGATCATGATGGATGATCTTTTTGATGTATTTTTGAATTTGGTTTGCTAATATTTTATTGAATATTTTTGCATCTATGTTCAGGGATATTCATCTGTAATTTTCTTTTTTTGTGGTGTCTTTGCCTGGTTTTGGTATTACAGTGATGTTGGCCTTGTAGAATGAGTTTGGGAGTATTCCCTCCTCTTCTACTTTTTGGAGAAACTTTAAGGAGGATGGGTATTAGGTGTTCACTAAATGTTTGATGAAATTCAGAAGTGAAATCATCTGGTATGGCGTTTTGTTCTTAAGTAGTTTTTGATTACCAAATCAATTTCCTTGCTGGTAATTGGTCTATTCAGATTTTCTGTTTCTTCCTTGGTCAGCCTTGGAAGGTTGTATTTTTCTAGAAGTTGTCCATTTCTTCTAGGTTATCCACTTTGTTACCATATAACTTTTCATAGTATTCTCTCATAATTCTTTGTATTTCTGTGGTTCCCGTAGTGATTTTTCCTTTCTCATTTCTCATTCTGTTTATGTGTGTAGACTCTTTTTTTCTTGATAAGTCTGGCTAGGAGTTTATCTATTTTGTTTATTTTCTCAAAGAACCAGCTCCTGCTTTCATTGATTGTTTCTATTGTTTTATTCTTCTCAATTTTATTTATTTATGTTTTAATCTTTATTATGTCACTCCTTCTGCTGACTTTGGGCCTCATTTGTTATTCCTTTTCTAGTTTCATTAATTGTGAGTTTAGACTGTTCATTTGGGATTGTACTTATTTCCTGAGGTAGGCCTGTATTGCAATATATTTCCCTCTTAGCACGGCCTTCACTGCGTCCCACATATTTTGCGGTGTTGAATTATTGTTGTCATTTGTCTCCATATATTGCTTGATCTCAGTTTTTATTTGGTCATTGATCCATTGATTATTTAGGAGCATGTTATTAAGCCTCCATGTGTTTGTGGGCTTTTCATTTTCTGTTAGTAATTTATTTCCAGTTTCATACCTTTGTGATCTGAGAAGCTGGTTGGTATAATTTCAATCTTTCTGAATTTTCTGGGATTCTTTTTGTGGCTTAGTATATGATCTATTCTTGAAAATGTTCAATGTGCATTTGAGAAGAATGTGTATCCTGTTGCTTTTGGATGGAGTGTTCTGTAAATGTCCGTTAGGTCCATCTGTTATAATATGTTGTTCAGTGCCTCTGTCACTTTATTTTCTGTTTGGTTGATCTGTCCTTTGGACTGAGTGGAGTGTTGAAGTCTCCCCAGATGAGTGCATTGCATTCTATTTCCCCCTTTAATTATGTTAGTATTTGTTTCACTTATATAGGTGATCCTGTGTTGGGTGCATTGATATTCATAATACTTATATCCTCTTGTTGGACTGACTCCTTTATCATTATGTAATGTCCTTCTTTATCTCTTGTGACTTTCTTTCTTTTGAAGTCTATTTTGTCTGGTATAAGTACTGAAACTCCTGCTTTTTTCTCCCTTTAAGTCACATGAAATATCTTTTTCCATCCCTTTACTTTCAGTCTGTGTATGTCTTTGGGTTTGAAGTGAGTCTCTTGTAGGAAGCATATAGATGGGTCTTGTTTTATTACCCATCCAGTGACTCTACATATTTTGATTGGTACATTCAGACCATTTACATTTTAGGTGATTATTGATAGGTATGTACTTATTGCCACTGCAGGCTTTAGATTTGTGGCTACCAAAGGTTCAAGGGTAAATCCCTTACTATCTAACAGTCTAATTTACCTCACTTCGTATGCTATTACAAACACAACCTAAAGCTTCTTTTTCTTCCTCCTGCATTCTTTGTATCTTATGAGTCATATTCTCTACTCTTTATCTATCCCTTGGGTGACATCTATTTAGTCTTAGGAATACTTCCATCTATAGGAGTCCCTCCAAAATGTACTGTAGAGGTGGATTGTGGTAGGTAAATTCTCTCAGATTTTGCTTATCTGAAAATGGTTTAACCCCTCCCTCAAATTTAAATGATACCCTAGCTGGGTAGTGTATTCCTGGTTCGAGGCCCTTCTGCTTCATTGCATTAAATATATCATGCCATTCGCTTCTGGCCTGTAAGTTTTCTGTTGAGAAATCTGATGATAGCCTGATGGGTTTTCTTTGCATGTGAATTTTTTCTCCCTCTGGCTGCTTTTAAAAGTCTGTCTTTATCCTTGATCTTTGCCATTTTAATTATTATATGTCTTGATGTTGTCTTCCTTGGGTCCCTCGTGTTGGGAGATCTGTGCATCTCCATGGCTTGACAGAGTTTCTCCTTCCCCAGATTGAGGAAGTTTTCAGCAATTACCTCCTCAATGACACTTTCTATACCTTTTTCTCTCTCTTCTTCTTCTGTTACAGCTATTACGCGAATATTGTTCTGTTTGGATTGGTCACACAGTTCTCTCAATATTCTTTCATTCTCAGAGATTCTTTTTTCTCTCTGTGCCTCAGCTTCTTTGTATTCCTCTTCTCTAATTTCTTTTCCATTTACTATCTCTTCTACTACATCTATTCTGCTTTTAAATCCCTCCACCGTATGTTTCATTTCAGATATGGAATTTCTTAATGATTGAATCTCCATCTTAAATTCGTTCCTGAGTTCTTGAATATTTTTCTGTACCTCCATAAATAAGCATGTTTATGATTTTTATTTTGAACTCTCTTTCAGGAATATTGGTGAGTTCAGTTTCATTTGGCCCTTTTTCAGGGGATTGTGAGATTTTGCTCTGAACGATGTTCTTTTGACTTTTCATATTTCTGTGTGGTGCCCTCTAGTGCCCAGAAGGTCCAATCTCTGGAGCTGCTCAGCCCCTAGAGTGAGGTTGGGGGTCATTGGGTAGTGGCGCTGGTGCTTTGGGGCAGGAAAGATCTGTTTCCTGATTCCCGTCTGCCCTGCCTGTCTCCCATATCAGAGCCAGTGGGCCATAGCACACAGGTGTAAGCCTCGGTGCTCTGTGTCTCTAGCTGTTGTAGGCCAGGCCTCCCTCTGACTGACCTAACACCAGCACAGTGACTGCCAGTTTGTGAGTCAGTGCTGTCAGGCCAGGAGGAAGGCTCAGCAGGCTGCGTATCACGCTGGGAGGCCTCGGAGCTGAGTGCGCCTGAAGCTCCTCAAGGATCCCAATCTGCTGGGCAGGGCGTCCCCACACAACCTCGTTCCCCTTTCCCTCCTCCTACGCAACAAGCTCCGTGTAAACCCCATCCCTTCAGCAGCCCTCCCGCTGCTAGGAAGCCTGTCAGACCACCTGTCTTTCCCTTGCCCCAGAGAAGCCAGGTGTGGATCCCATCCTCTACAAATGGCTGGAATCTGTCTCTCAAGCACTCTGCCTGTCCCAGCTCCCCATCCTCCAGAGCACCACACAATGTAGGTTTCTGCTCACAAAGCAGATGTCCAGGGCTGGGTGTTCAGCAGTCCCAGGCTTCCGTCCCCTCCCTGCTCCATTTCTCTTCCTCCCGCTGGTGAGCTGGGGTGGGGGAAGGGCTTGGGTCCCGCCAGATCAAGCTTGGGTACGTCACCCTGTTTCGTGAGGTCTGCTCTGTTCATGATGTCTGTATGCAGTCTGGATCAGCCTTCTTTCCTGTTGCTGTTTTAGGGTTAGTTGTATTAACTACACTTTTGCACTATCTGTGGGTTTGGGAGGAGTTCTGTGTCTCACCTCTAATGCCACCATCTTGAATCTCTGAATACTTGCCAGGTCTTCTCTTTTTAAGTAAAGGGTCAGGTCAGGCCCCACTGAAACAGTGACACTTGAACAAAGATTTAGGGAGGCAAGACAGCGGCAGTCTGGATAATGGAAGGCAGGCCTCCTATAGAATGGCTGTGCCCAGGTGCAAGTCCATTTGCAGCCATTTGTAAAAGAAGTCAAAGCTCAGAAAAGAGACTCTTAAAGAAGTCTCCTGTGTGTGAGGACAGGAGTGGGAGAAGTTGGTCACTTGTCAGGCAGAACAAGCATGGCAGAGATGGAAAAATACCAAATGATGGCAGCTGCCTCCCCAGCCTCTCCAGCACAATGTAGGGCCCTTCACCAAGTAAAATGTTTACTCCACAACATTAACTAACATTCTGCTAGTTTCACATCATCATTAAACATGCTTAAAAGCACCCTTCCTTTTAAAGAAAGCATTTCCAGAAAGGTAGAAAAAGGAACCTATACACATTTGCATCTTATCTTCCCTTCCACGTTGCTGAGGTAAGGTAATCGAGGTTTAACCGGGCATGGACGACATAAGGATGATAATCAACTCGACCCCTCAGAATGAAACTGTTTAGTGGTAAAAGTGTGAGTCTTAAAGTCGGGAAAACTAAATTAAAATCCAAACTCCACAGCTCAGATAGACTGGGAACAATATCCCTGATCCTCACTGGACTGTGAGAAATACATTACATATTCACATACATGTACCTACATAGGCAGGCACATGGACACCTACATATTTCTTTTTCTTGACACCATAACTCTTCAATTCTACAAAGGCAGAGCCATTGCTAACATACATACTACTGAAATCCCAGCACCTGGCATAGTGTTCTCCTTACAACAGATGTACAATAAACAGGGCCCATTATTACCACTGCTTCATATAATTATTCAAAACTAAATGCTGAGGACAGTTTAGAAGTCAGAGACCTCCTGGGCATGAGAAAGAAGTAAGTTACCAGGAAGTGAGCAATCGGTCCAGAAAGAGAAGGATGGGAATGCACGACCAGTTTCTCATGTTAAAATTTGGACCAGGAAGAAACAGCCTTTTCCAGTTTTTCTCTCTTATGTTCAGATCATGGGCTGTAGACCAACACAACCCATGACCTGTTTGTTTTTCATCTGCAACAAAATAAGTACAGAAATTGGGAGTGAGCGTGTACAATTTTTTATAGTAATTTCTTATTGCTGCAATATCCAAACACATGGTTTTGTACTTTATAAAAGTATCCATTTGCTACAGGTGAACAATCAAAACAATCTGGTCTTCCCCCACACAGAGTGGGAGAAGCCCTGGATACACTCGTCATCGGCCCCTGACACCTAGCACCTTAGCTAAGACACATAATTAGCTGACATAGTTTGTTGACATTGGAAAAGTAAGCCTCTACGGACAAGGAAAACTTCCACTTACATATTATTTATAGGAAAATGCAGGCCAAATTTGAAAAACAATTAGCTAGAACTTTTATAAACTTTCAATCTGACTTCTTTTACTCTCAACACCTCACCCACTTCATGAGAGTAATGAGTGTATGTAGATAAAAAGACTGAAAATTGTAGTTTTGTCTAAGACATGGTTTCAGTATACCATTATATCATTATTAGACTGTTTAGTTATAAATACAGTGGAAGAAAAAGCCTCAAACAGAAATGGCAGTTGTATAACAGGCAAACCACCACCACCACCACCACCAAGAAGGACTCAAAGTTCACCTTATAACAAAAGATGACAGAAACTTTAGAAAAATAATCAAAATGTTGAGGAAAACTTTTCTTAGAGTTATATCACAATATCAGTTACATACATTTACAATACTTATATATATATATTTACATATACATATTAATACAAAAGCTGAGATGACTTGTCTGATCTTTATTTTGTACAAGAAAAACTCAATCCTTATTTTAATTTTAAAAGATATAAAAATATTTTAATGGAAAAATGCTTGACACATACCCATAGTTCTAGTCATTAATACCACCCACTCTTTCTTCCCCAGAAATCATCCCAAAACAAGGAAATCTAAAAACAGAAACAGAAACTCCATCTTCATGAAACAAGTAGATGCTTGCAATGCAAATAACAATATTGAAAAAAAAGGAATGGACAGAAAAAGAAGTAAAGATCTCTCAGGGAGAAAGGCCAAATTCAAGTGCCTTCAGATGCAGATAGTCAGCATAAAACACAAGCCAATCCAGTTAGGACACAGCAAGGAGAGAGCAGAGTCCATGATAATTAGAAGAAGATGGGGGCTGAAAATGGTGAATAAAAATTGTTTGAAAATATATTTAAGGGAGTTCCGGGAAGATGACAGCGTGAGCAGGGTGGTGGAAATCTCCTCCCAAAACCATATATATCTATGAAAATACAGTTAATACAACTATTCCTAAAAGAGAAACCACAGTATACAGGACAGCGCACAGCCTGCATCTGCACCTGAGAGGACTCGGCACCATGCCAGGCAGGTAAGATATGGAGCCTTGACCCGGCGGGACCCAAGCACTCCCCCACCAGAGCGCACTGGTGGGAGGAGAGGATTCAGATCCGGGAGGGGAGGATTCAGAGCTGGGAGGGAGTGGAAGAACAGGCCCGTGAAATAACCAGCCCTGGTGATCTGTGCCAGGAGTGCTGACAAACATCGCGTGGTGTATCAGATATTGGAGACGCAGAAGGTGCATGTCTTGAGCTGGGAAAGCGCCCGGGTCCTGGCAACAGAATCCCTGGGACAAAAGAAAAGTGCACGCTTTTTTTTGGTGGTCTTAAAGAGGCAAGGGCCCAGGATCGGCCCAGCACATTCGGCCCAGCAGGCTGGGAGTCCTTAGGAATTTCGACCCCATGGCTGGTGACTGCGAAAAAGTAGCCACACTGAAACTTCACATACAGAACACCAGCCTCCATTTGTTCCCACACCGGCCAGAGCTACAAAGGGCCCGGCAGAGCTACGCGAACGCGGCTGTGGAATAGTGGAGCAACAGCACCACCTACAGCATCCTTACAGAATCTACTCCCAGTGGGTATTTTTCTTTTTGTTTTTGTCTTGGTTTTCCTTTCTTTTCTTTTCTTTCTCTTCTTTTTTTTTTCTTAAAGTCTAAAAGAGCCCAGCTGACATACGTGGCACCTACAAGCAACCACTTCTATCGCCATGAAAACACAGAGGAATATGGTACAGACCCAGACAACACCACAGAGGGAGACTGAAGGGATGGAAATGCACAATCTTCCCGAAAAAGAATTCAGAATAAAAGTCATAACCATGATGGCGGATCTACACAGAAATATGGAAGAGCTGAGGGAGGAAATGAGGGAAGTCAGGAAAGACAATGCAGAAATGAGATAAGGCATCAATGGGCATAGCAGGGGACTGGACAAGATGCAAGAGGCTGTTAATGGAATAGAAATCAGAGAACAGGAATACAGAGAAGCTGAGGCAGAGAGAGATAAAAGGATCTCTAGGAATGAAAGAATATTAAGAGAACTGTGTGACCAATCCAAACGGAACAATATTCGCATTATAGGAGTACCAGAGGAAGAAGAGAGAGAAAGGGATAGAAAGCATCTTTGAAGAAATAATTGCTGAAAACTTCCCCACGCTGGGGAAGGAAATAGTCTCGCAGTCCACGGAAGCCCACAGATCTCCCAACACAAGGGACCCAAGGAAGACAACACAAAGACACATAATAATTAAAATGGCAAAGCTCAAAGATAAGGACAGAGTATTAAAGGCAGCTAGAGAGAAAGAAAGATCACCTACAAAGGAAAACCCATCAGACTATCATCAGACTTCTCAACAGAAACCTTACAGGCCAGAAGAGAATGGCATGATATATTTAATGTAATGAAACAGAAGGGCCTCAAACCAAGAATATTGTATCCAGCACGATTATCGTTTAAATATGATGGAGGGATTAAACAATTTCCAGACAAGCAAAAGCTGAGAGAATTTACCTCCCATACACCACCTCTACAGGACATCTTAAAGGAACTGCTCTAGAGGGAGGCACCCCTAAGGCTAAAAAGAGGTCACCAGAGAAAATAAAATCATAGCAAAGAAAGCAGACCATCTAAATACTAACCAAAGGCAAAGAAGAAAACACCTAGTATATAAAGAATGGGGAAGGAAGAATAAGAAGGGAGAGAAATAAAGAAACATTAGACTGTGCTTATAATAACTTAACAAGAAAATTACGTTAGATTGTTAGATAGTAAAGAAGCAACCCTTGAACTTTGGTAACCATGAATCTAAAGCCAGCAATGGCAATAAGTTCATATCTTTCGATATTCACCATAAATATAAATGGACTGAATGCACCAATCAAAAGACACAGAGTAACATAATTGATAAAAAAAAGCAAAACCCATTTATATGCTGCTTACAAGAGACTCACCTCAAACCCAAAGATATACACAGACTAAAAGTGAAGGGATGGAAAAAAATATTTCGTGCAAACAACAAGGAGAAAAAAGCAGGTGTTGCAGGACTTGTATCAGACAAAATAGACTTCAAAACGAAGAAAGTAGCAAGAGATAAAGAAGGACATTACATAATGATAAAGGGGTCAGTCCAACAAGAAGATATAATCATTATAAATATATATGCACCCAACACAGGAGCACCAGCATATGTGAAACAAATACTAACAGAATTAAAGGAGGAAATAGAAAGCAATGCATTCATTTTAGGAGACTTCAACACACCACTCACTCCAAAGGATAGATCAACCAGACAGAAAATAAGTAAAGACACAGAGGCACTGAACTACATACTAGAACAGATGGACCTAACAGACACCTACAGAACTCTACACACAAAAGCAACAGGATACACATTCTTCTCAAGTGCACATGGAACATTTTCCAGAATAGACCACATACTAGGCCACAAAAAGAACCTCAGTAAAGTAAAAAATATTGAAATCCTACAACCAACTTCTCACATCACAAAGGTATAAAACTAGAAATAAATTAGAGAAAGAAAACAAAAAGGCTCACAAATACATGGAGACTTAACAACGTTCTCCTAATTAACCAGTGGGTTAACCACCAAATCAAAACAGAAATCAAAGAATATATGGAGACTAATGACAACAACAACACAAAGCCACAACTTCTGTGGGATGCAGCAAAGGCAGTTCTAAGAGGAAAGTACATTGCAGTCCAGGCCTATTTAAAGAAGGAAGAACATTCCCAAATGAATACTCTAAAGACACAATTACAGAAATTGGAAAAATAGAACAAATGAGGCCCAAAGTCACCAGAAGGAGGGACAGAATAAAGATCAGAGAAGAAATAAATAAAATTGAGAAGAATAAATCAATAGACAAAAATCAATGAAACCAAGAGCTGGTTCTTTGAAAAAATAAACAAAATAGATAAACCCCTAGCCAGACTCATTAAGAGAAAAAGAGAATCTACACACATAAACAGAATCAGAAATGAGAAAGGAAAAATAACGACAGACCCCACAGAAATACAAAGAACTATAGGAGAATATTATGAGAATCTCTATGCTAACAAGCTGGAAAACCTAGAAGAAATGGACAATTCTCAGAAAAATACAACCTTCCAAAACTGACGAAAAAAGAAACAGAAAAACTAAACAGACCAAACACCAGCAATGAAATTGAATCAGTAATCAAAAAACTACCCAAGAACAAAACCCCCAGACCAGATGGATTCACCTCTGAATTCTACCAGACATATAAAGAAGAAATAACACCCATTCTCCTTAAAGTTTTCCAAAAAATAGAAGAGGAGGGAATACTTCCAAACTCATTCTATGAAGCCAGCATCACTCTAATACCAAAACCGGGCAAAGACCTCACCAATAAAGAAAATTACAGACCAATATACCTGATGAACGTAGATGCAAAAATACTCAATAAAATATTAGCAAACGGAATTCAAAAATACATCAAGAGGATCATACACCATGATCAAGTGGGATTCATCCCACGTATGCAAGGATGGTACAACATTCGAAAATCCATCAACATCATCCACCACATCAACAAAAAGAAGAACAAAAACCACACGATCATCTCCATAGATGCTGACAAAGCATTTGACAAAATTCAGCATCCATTCATGATTAGGACTCTCTACAAAATGGGTATAGAGGGCAAATACCTCAACATCATAAAGGCTATATATGACAAACCCACAGCTAACATCATACTTAACAGCGAGAAGCTGAAAGCTTTTCATCTAAGATCGGGAACAAGACAGGGGTGCCCACTCTCTCCACTGTTATTCAACATAGTACTGGAGGTCCTAGCCACGGCAATCAGACAAAACAAAGACATACAAGGCATCCTGATTGGTAAAGAAGAAGTCAAATTGTCACTATTTGCAGATGACATGATATTGTACATAAAAAACTCTAAGGACTCCACTCCAAAACTACTAGAACTAATGTCTGAATTTAGCAAAGTTCCAGGATACAAAATTAACACACAGAAATCTGTTGCTTTCCTATACACTAACAATGAACTAACAGAAAGAGAAATCAAAAAAACATTTCCATTCACAATTGCATCAAAAAGAATAAAATACCTAGGAATAAACCTAACGAAGGAACTGAAAGACCTATACTCTGAAAACTACAAGACACTCCTTAGAGAAATTAAAGAAGACACTAACAAATAGAAATTCATCCCATGCTCTTGGCTAGGTAGAATAAATATTGTAAAAATGGCTATACTACTTAAATCAATCTATAGATTCAACACAATCCCTATCAAAATACCAACAGCTTTCTTCAACGAACTGCAACAAATAATTCTAAAATTCATATGGAAAAACAAAAGACCCCGAATAGCCAAAGCAATCCTGAGAAGGAGGAATAAAACAGGGGGAATTATGCTCCCTGACTTCAAGCTCTATTACAAAGCCACAGTAATCAAGACAATTTGGTATTGGCACAAAAACAGACCCAGAGACCAGTGGAACAGAATAGAAAATCCAAACATTAACCCAAACATATACAGTCAATTAATATTTGATAAAGGCTATACAATGGGGAGATGACAGCCTCTTCAGCAGCTGGTGTTGGCAAAACTGGACAGCTACATGTAAGAGAATGAAACTGGACTACTGCCTAATCCCATATACAAAAGTCAACTCACAATGGATCAAAGACCTGAATGTAAGTCATGAAACCATAAAACTCTTAGAAAAAAATATAGGCAAAAATCTCTTGGACATAAACACAAGTGACTTCTTCATGAACATATCTCCCTGAGCAAGGGAAACAAAAGCAAAAAAATAAACAAGTGGGAGTATATGAAGCTGAAAAGCTTCTGTACAGCAAAGGACACCATCATTAGAACAAAAAGATATCCTACAGTATGGGAGAATATATTCATAAATGACATATCCGATAAGGGGTTGACATCCAAAATATATAAAGAACTCATGCACCTCCACAAACATAAATAGTCCAATTAAGAAACGGGCAGCGGACATGAAATAGACACTTCTTCAAAGAAGAAACTCAGATGGCCAACAGGCAGATGAAAAGATGCTGCACATCACAAATTATCAGAGAAATGCAGATTAAAACCACAGTGAGATATCACCTCACACCAGTGAGGATGACCAACATCCAAAACACAAACAAAAACAAATGTTGGCAAGGATGTGGAGAAAAGGGAACCCTCCTACACTGCTGGTGGGAATGCAAATTAGTTCAACCATTGTGGAAAGCAGTATGGAGGTTCCTCAAAAAACTCAAAATAGAAATACCATTTGATCCAGGAATCCCACTCCTAGGAATTTACCCTAAGAATGCCACAGCGCAGTTTGAAAAAGACCTATGCACCCCTATGTTTATCGCAGCAGTATTTAGAATAGCCAAGAAATGGAAGCAACCTAAGTGTCCATGAGTAGATGAACGGATAAAGAAGAAGTGGTACATATACACAATGGAATATTACTCAGCCATAAGAAAAAAACAAATCCTACCATTTGCAACAACATGGATGGAGCTAGAGTGTATTATGCTCAGTGAAATAAGCCAGGTGGAAAAAGACAAGTATCAAATGATTTCACTCATATGTGGAGTATAAGAACAAAGAAAAAAACTGAGAACAAAACAGCAGCAGACTCACAGAACCCAAGAACGGACTAACAGTTACCAAAGGGAAAGGGACTGGGGAGGATGGGTGGGAAGGGAGGGACAAAGGGGAAAAAGGGGCATTACTATTAGCAGATATAGTGTGTGTGGGGGGGTACGGGGAGGGTTGTACAACTCAGAGAAGACAAGTAGTGATTCTATAGCATCTCACTACGCTGATGGACAGTGACTGTAATCGGTTTGGTGGGGGGGAACCTGATGAAGTGGGTAGTTTAATAACCATAATATTGCACGTGTAATTGTAGATTAATGATACCAAAATAAACTATGAAGAAAAAGAAAATATATTTAAGGGACAGTGAAACTCTAAGCTACCTTTCACTAAGTCCCTGTCAAGGAACAAGAGACATAATCTCTGGAGAAATTGAACCATAGTAGGGTTCACATTCCAAGACATAGGCACAAAAAGGGTCTGAATACAAAAGGCTACAGGCTGCAGAATTAATGCTATGCTACCCCACCCAGACTCAGAAAACCCGCAGCCACCCTTACAACTAACCTTCCTCTCCAGCTACTACTTGTAGGCAATTAGGAGACTGTGTGTCATCAAAATGAGGGACCCAGGAAACAGAGGACCCAACACAGAAGGGATGGGAAACGAACACACCCCAAAACAGTGGCAATAATTAGTATGCTAGCCATGCAGGAGCTTAGGGAACAACCATTCCTGATTGGATCCGCCTGCGGAAGAGCTCTAAGGGTGATGTTTATCTGGGAAAATTGCAAAAATCAACAAATGCTATGACAGTTTTAACTCTGGAAAACGGTACCAAGAGTCATTTTATACCACTTAAGGAGAGAGAAGAAAGCATAAGATTAAAAATAAAAAGCAAATAAAACATTAACTCCAGGAGAACCAAACATTTGCACTGGACAGGAAATAAATGGCTATTATTACTGGCTCAAGAGTGAACAATATCTACATGATCACAGTAGTGAAAACACTGAATATAGATTTAACCAAATATTCCAATAACAATTTTGGATGACCAGTGGGGAGAAAACGTAAAGAAGCTATAAAAAAAGAAAAAGATAAATTTCAGCTTACTCTAATAGAATATAAACACATAATGTTGAAAATTAATGAATCAAGAGATTAGCAGTAAATTCATATTTAGAAATAAAAGTGCACTGCCATCCCTAGATTCATAAATTATTTAGAATTTTAGAGATAAATACCAGAAAAGGACAGCTAATGGGTATAGAGCGGCTGCTTCATGGAAGCAGTATGGGCAAGGTCTCAACAGACTAATGTTTTTTGTTAAGGCCTTTTTAGTACTATTTGGCTTTTTCAACTAGAAAATGGCAAACTATGGCCCATAGGCCAAATCCTGTGGAACACAGCCACAACTCACTCATGTAGTGGATTATGTATGGCTATCTTTGCATAACAGCAAAATCGAGTAGCTATGACTGAGATCATATGGCTTGCAAAGGCTAAAATATTTACTATCCAGCCTTTTGCCAACTTCTGCTTTAAACAATGTGTACGAATGACTTTGATTTTTAAAATTTAAATGTTACAGAAGGGTGGCCCAATTGTTCTCCAGAGGCAACTCTTTTAGACATTTGTTTTAGTCTTTTTGAACATAAACTCCTTTTCTCTAAACAATAAGCATTTCTAATGTTCTCAATTTACTGACTTCAGAAATCATCTTTTGACATTCTGATATCATCAATGGCAATTAAGTGTATTTACAGTCCCCCAATTTTCCCACCCTTCTTGCTCCTAATATAGTTATTCAAATATATTTATTTCCTTTAGTGGTTACTTTAATCTTCAAATAATTCTGTTTAATTCTACCATCTGAAAACAGTGTCTCTACTCCTCAGAGCAAAAGATGACATCAGTTCTTACTCAGGCTCTTCTCTCCTTCTGCTCTCTCACTTTCCATTTCTGTCAGCTCTACCTTTACTTTTACATTACCAAAGTGGAAAACATTTACATTCTCCTCTGTAATGATAACCAAACTTTGGCTTTGATTCCAAAGTTAAAAGCCAATCAACAGACAGGATTGATATTTATGGCAACCAAGGAAATAGTGTTCCCTGACAAAACAAATAGGAAATAACTATATGTCATTCCTTAAAGGGCTAATGTCAAAACCTCTAAGTCATTCAAACAAAAATGTTCAAATATAATTCTCCTTTTCATAACCTACTCTTTGCAAAATATTATGTTATGTTGTTCTGATATGTAAGTTATAAGAGTTGACCCCAAAATATACTTTTATATTTTCTAGAGTATATACACATATTACATGTGTAATATATATGTATACACACACTATATATGTACATATGGTCACAAACATGCAGGCTGATATCATCACATTCAGAAGAAAAATAAATTGTGATCAATTTTGTATAGGCAAGAAATATTACTCCCTTTATGAGAATGAGCATGGTTGCTTTGGATAGCAAAGTAAAAATAGACTCATTTTTCTAGGATAATTAAAAATGCCTGGTATCTAGAATACAAGTCCTTAATTTAGCCAAAAAGCAATTCAAAAGGGTATTATTAGTTTCCTATTGCTTCTATAACAAATGACCACAAAGCCTGGGCTAAAATCAAGGTGTCAGCAGAGTAGAATTCCTATCTGGAGGCTCTAGGGAGACTCCTTCCCTTGGCCTTTTATAGATTCTAGAGTCTTCCCAGATTCTTTGGCTCAAGTTCTCCTTCTAACTTAAAGCTAGTAATGGACAGCTCACTCTGACCTCCTCTTCTGCTTCCCTCTTCCACATGTAATGACTCTTGCGATTACACTGGGTCCACCAGGATACTGACGGATAATCTCCCTATCTCACAATTAACTGATGGGCAATATTAATTCCA
The DNA here is from genome assembly GCA_029783875.1 of Phataginus tricuspis. Classification (NCBI taxonomy): domain Eukaryota; kingdom Metazoa; phylum Chordata; class Mammalia; order Pholidota; family Manidae; genus Phataginus; species Phataginus tricuspis. The sequence goes on from JAQQAC010000477.1 coordinate 32,804,436, forward strand.
TATGGTACCTTAATTCTCATTTGCCATGCAACATAACATACACACAGGTTCTGAGGACTAGGAAGGACTAGCCAGTTTGGGAGGTCATTTTCTTGCCTATTACAAGGGAAAAATATGGCACACTTGCTTTTTTTGAAAAGAATCTTTCTAATAATTACTCCAAAGTAAATACAAATTTAAAAAAATCAGTGTATGGTAATCAAAACACTACCTAAGAACAAAACACATGGACCAGATGGTTTTATTGCTGAATTTGATCAAACATTTAGTGAAGACCTAATACCCATCCTCCTTAAAGTTTTCCAAAAAGTAGAAAAGGAGGGAATACTCCCAAACTCATTCTACAAGGCCAACATCACTCTAATACAAAAACCAGGCAAAGATACCACAAAAAAACAAAATAACAGACCAATATCCCTGATGAATATAGATGCAAGAATACTCAACAAAACATTAGCAAACCGAATTCAAACATACATCAAAAAGATCATCCATCATGATAAAGTGGGATTCATCCCAGGGATGCAAGGATGGTACAACATTCGAAAATCCATCAACATCTTCCACAACATCAAAAAAAGAAGGACAAAAACTACATGATCATCTCCATAGATGCTGAAAAAGCATTTGACAAAATTCAATGTCCATTCATGATAAGAGCTCTCAACAAAATGGGTACAGAGGGCAAGTACCTCAACATAATAAAGGTCATATGTGACAAACCCACAGCCAACATTATACTTAACAGCAAGAAGCTGAAAGCTTTTCCTTTAAGATTGGGAACAAGACAAGGATGCCCACTCTCCCAACTTTTATTCAATGTAGTTCTAGAGCTCCTAGCCATGGCAATCAGACAACACAAAGAAATAAAAGGCATCCAGATTGGTAAGGAAGAAGTCTAACTGTCCCTGTTTGCAGATGACATGATATTGTACCTAAAAACCCCTAGAGAATCAACTCCAAAACTACTAGATGTAATATCTGAATTCAGTAAAGTTGCAGGATATCAAATTAATACACAGAAACCTGTTGCATTCCTATACACTAACAATGAACTAGCAGAAAGAGAAATCAGGAAAACAATTCCATTCAGAAATGCATCAAAAAGAATAAAATACCTAGGAACAAACCTAACCAAGGAAGTGAAAGACTTATACTCTAGAAAATACAAGACACTCATCAGAGAAATTAAATAAGGTACCAATAAAGGGAAACACATTCCGCGCTCATGGTTAGGAAGAATTAATATTGTCAACATGGCCATCTGCCTAAAACAATCTACAGATTCAATGCAATCCCTATCAAAATACTAATAGCAATCTTCAATGAACTAGAGCAAACATTTCTAAAATTCATATGGAACCATAAAAGACCCCAAATAGCCAAAACAATCCTGAGAAGGAAGAATAAATTGGGGGGAATTATGCTCTCTGACTAGCTCTACTACAAAGCCACAGTAATCAAGACAATTTGGTACTGGCACAAGAACAGACCCATAGACCAATGGAAAAGACTAGAGAGCCCAAATATAAACCCAAGCATATATTGTCAATTAATATATGATAAAGGAGCCATGGATATACAATGGGGAAATGACAGCCTTTTCAATGGCTGGTGTTGGCAAAACAGGACAGCTACATGTAAGACAATGAAACTAGATTATTGTCTAACCCCATACACAAAACTAAACTCAAACTGGATTAAAAACCTGAATGTAAGTCATGAAACCATAAAACTCTTAAAAAAAACATAGGCAAAAATCTCCTGGGAATAAACATGAGCAACTTCTTCATGAACATATCTCCCCGGGCAAGGGAAACAAAAGCAAAAATAAACAAGTGGGACTATATCAAACTAAAAAGCTTCTGTACAGCAAAGGACACCATCAGTAGAATAAAAAGACATCCTACAGTATGGGAGAATATATTCATAAATGACATATCCAATAAGGGGTTGACATAGAAATTATATAAAGAGCTCATGCACCTCAACAAACAAAAAGCAAATAGGCTAATTAAAAATGACAGAGGAGCTGAACAGATACTTCTCCAAAGAAGAAATTCATATGGCCAACAGGCACATGAAAAGATGCTCCACATCCTTAATCATCAGAGAAATGCAAATTAAAACCACAATGAGATATCACCTCATACTAGTTAGGATGGCTAACATCCAAAAGACAAACAACAACAAATGTTGGTGAGGATGTGGAGAAAGGGGAACCCTCCTACACTGCTGGTGGGAATGTAAATTAGTTCGATCATTGTGGAAAGCAGTATGGAGTTTCCTCAAAATACTCAAAATAGAAATACCATTTGATCCAGGAATTCCACTCCTAGGAATTTACCCTAAGTATGCAGGAGCCCATTTTCAAAAAGACATATGCACCCCTATGTTTATCGCAGCACTATTTACAATAGCCAAGAAATGGAAGCAACCTAAGTGACCATCAGTAGATGAATGGATAAAGAAGATGTGGTACATATACACAATGGAATATTATTCAGCCATAAGAAGAAAACAAATCCTACCATTCGCAACAACATGGATGGAGCTAGAGGGTATTATGGTCAGTGAAATAAGCCAGGCAGAGAAAGACAAGTATCAAATGATTTCACTCATCTGTGGAGTATAAGAACAAAGAAAACAAACAAACAAACAAAACAGCAGCAGACTCACAGAAGCCAAGAATGGACTAACAGTTACCAAAGGGAAGGGACTGGGGAAGATGCGTGGGAAGGGAGGGAGAAAGGGAGAAAAAGTGTATTACAATTAGCACACATAATGTGGGGGTGGGGGATACAGGGAAGGCAGTATAACACAGAGAAGACAAGTAGTGACTCTCTAGCATCTTACTACACTGATGGACAGTGACTGTAATGGAGTATGTGGTGGGGAGTTCATAATAGTGGAAGTCTAGTAACCATCATGTTGCTGATGTAATTGTACATTAATAATACCAAAATTTTAAAAATAAATATATATATATATATATATATATGTATAAAATCAGTGTGTTAGAAGACCTGCCTCAGAGATGTGTTTGAAAGGAAGAAGGTTATAAATTAGGCTAAGAAAGCAACTAAAAGATGTATCTTCCAAAATTTTTAGTGTTGCCTTCATGAAATGTTGGATCACATTCAATATTTGCCCTGACATTCCAGAGAGTTTTACCCAAGAATATTTGTTCTTAAATAGTCTAAGAGACAAAAGAGATATAAAACAGTGATAGAAAGTTTAGGATTGAAATGAAATTTAAAATAATTGAGTCAGTAATAATTCAAAGCAAAAATACTTATTAACTTAAAGCACAGAGGCACTAACCAATCAGAACAGATGCTAGCTAAGTAAGGCCAAGCATGTGTTACCAGGTGATCATATCAGCCCAACCATTTGACCTTCAGAGCCGTGCTTACCAGTGGGAAAATATTTCCAACCAAACTTTTTCTATTCTGCTTATTCAGTCCTTTCAGATTGTGGAAATGATCAGATTGCCTCCATGGTGAATAACACTTCATAAATGTCAAGAGTCTTTTATTTATTTACACATCCTTCCACAATAGACAGGAGGGTTTATTATCCTATAAGCCTGTGGTTTCTTTTTTCTATAGAAGAATAACCAAAGTTTTGATTCCTTATAACTACCTAATTAAGCATTTTTTTCTTCTTATTCTTCTTTGAAATCCGTACAAGTCTATTACATGCAGGAAGGCAGAATCCAACACATAAAAAGCACAGTATAAGGCATGCTGGGAGTATAAAGATTATACTACAAAAACAATGACTTTTCAGTATTTGTGACTCCCCATGGAAAGTAGGCATGGGCACAAACAAAACAAACAAAAAAAACACTAATGTTCAAGCCTATAAGGGAGTCCATTATATGCCAGTAACAAAAATGAAAACATGGGTTGAAGAACAGGAAAGTGGAAAAAGCAAATTTAGTGTCTATATGTGTTGAATTTGAGATGCCTCTGGATGATCTAGGTTAAGATGTCTAACAGGCAGATTAAAAAATAGTAACAGTGCTCATAAGAGGGGTCAGGACTAAGACATATACATTTGTGAATCAAATATACAGAGGTCGTAAAGTCAGGGAAAATATAAAATACCTGAATAATTAGAGGGACATTTATAGCACTGAATGTATATAGTGGAAAAGAATAAAGATCTAAAATCAATGACCTAAGTTTCCACTTTAGGAAGCTAGAATAAAAAGAGCAAATCAAATCCAAAGCAAGCAGAAAAAATTAGAGCAGAAACCAATTAATTGACAAGAAATCAACAAAGGAACATGTCAATGAAACCATGTTGGTTATTTAAAAGGATCAGTAAAGTTGAAAAGTCTCTAGCCACACTAAATGAGAAAACTCAAATTACTAATATGAGAAATGAAAAAGGAGACATCACTACAGCTTTTATGAACATTAAAATGAAAATAAAGGAACACTATGACTAACTCTATGCTCACAGATTTGATAACCTAGATGAAATGGACCAATTCCTTGAAAGACACAGTTTGCTAAAACTCACACAAGAAGAAATAGATAATCTCAATAGACATATATCTATTAAGTAAGTTGAATCAATAATCAATAATCTTGCAGAACAGAAGGCACCAGGCCCATATGGGTTCACTGATGAATTCTACCAAATATTTAAGGAATATACAAATTCTGTATGATGTCAGTGGGTAGAAGCAGAGGGAATACTTCCTATTTCATTCAATGTGGCCAGCACTACCCTAATACTAAAACTAAATAAAGACATTAAAAGAAAATTACAGACAAATGTCTCTCTCTCATGTGCATGTAAAAATACATAACAAAATAATAGCAAATTAAATCCAACAATGTATAAAAAGAATTACATGTACAACTATCAAGATTTTACCCTAGGTATGCAAGGCTGGTGTAATATTCAATAATCAATTAAGGTAATCCATCACATAAATAGGCTAAAAACAAAAAATTACCTGTTCAAACCAGTAAATACAGAAAAATCATTTGACAAAATTCAACACTCATTCATAATAAAAACTCAGTAAATTAGGATTAGAGGGGAACTTCCTCAACTTCATAAAGAATATCTACAAAAAATCTACAGCTACCATCACACTTAATGATGAGAAACTTGAAACTTTCCCACCAAGATCAAGTTCAAAGCAAGGATGTCCCCTCTCACCATTCCTTTCAACACTGAAGTTTTGGCTAATTCAATATATCAAGAAAAGGAAATAAATGGTATATAGATTGGGAAGGAAGAAACAAAACTGCCTTTGTCTGTAGATAACATGATCATCAATTCTCTCATATTTTCTAATAGACAAAAAAATGTTGAAACTAATAAGTGGTTATAGCAATTGCAGAATACAAGGTTAATATGCAAAAGTCAATCACTGCCTTATATGCCAGCAATGGACAAGTGAAATTTGAAATTAAAAACACTGCACTATTTACCTTAGCACCCAAAAAAATTAAATTCGTACATATAAATTAAACAAAATATGCACAAGATCTAGTTAAGGAAAACTACATGTTTCTGATGAATGAAATAAAAAGGAACTAAATAGATATTCCTTGTTCATGAATAAGACAACTCAATATTGTAAAGATGTTAATTATTCCCAACTTGATCTATACCTTCAATGAAATATCAACAAAACTCCAGTAAGTTATTTCGTGTATATCAACAAACTGATCCTAAAGTTTATAGAGAGAGAGGAAAAGAATGCCAACACAACAACGAAGGAGAACAAACTTGCAGAACTGACAATTCCTGACTTCAAATACCTGATTTTGTAGACTTACTATAAAGCTACACTAATCAAGACAGTGTGGTATTAGCAGAAGAATAGACAGATTGATCAATGGTATGGAATAGAGAGCCCAGAATAAGATCCATATAAACAGAGTCAAATAATCTTTGACAAAGGAGCAAAGGCAATACAATGGTGCAAAGACGGTCCTCAAACACTGGTGCTGGAACAACTAGACATCCATATGAAGAACAGTTAATCGAGACAGACCTTATAACCTTCACAAGTATTAATTCACAACAGATCACAGTCCTAAATGTAAAATGCCAAACATAAACCTCCTAGAAGATAACTAGAGAATAGTTAGTTATCTGATAAAGGAATTATCCAATATACAAAACACTCTTAAAACTCAACAATAAGATAATAAAAACCTAATGTAAAAATGTGCCAAAGACTAATAGATACCTCACCAAAGAAGATCTACAGATGGTCAATAAACATATGAAAAGATGTTCCATTTCATATATCAGTGAAATTGAAATTGTAACAAAAAATGAGATACTATGCATTTATTATTAGAATGGCCAAATCCAGGACAAAATCCATTTGCTGACAACAGCAAATGCTGGCAAGGATGAGGAGCAACAGGAACTTGCTCTCATTGCTGGTGGAAATGCAAAAGTGGTACAGACAGTTTGGTCTGTAACTATTCATACTCTTTCTGCATAATTCAGTGATCATACTTTTGGTATTCATCAGAAAGAGTTGAAAACTTACGTCCACATGTAAACCTACACATGGATGTTGACAGCAGCTCTATTATGACTGTCAAACTTGGAAGCCACCAAGATGTCTTTCAGTAGGTAAGTGAATAAAAACTGTGTTCATCCAGAAAAAGGAATATTATTTAGTTCTTAAAAGACCTATCAAGCCATGAAAACCCATGGAGGAATCTTGAATGTAAATTACTTAGTGGAAGAAGTCAACCTGGAAAGAACTACATACCATATAATTCCAAATATGTAACATCTGGAAAAAGGCAAAGCTGTGGAGACAGGAAAAAGATCAGTCGTAATCAGGGTTGGGGTAGCAGAGGAATGAATAGGCAGAGCACAGAGGATTTATAGGGAAGTGAAAATATCCTGTATGATACCATAATTAAAGATACACACCATTATACTTTTGCCCAGACATACAGAATGTACAACACCAAGAATGAGCCATAACATAAACTGTGGACTATGGGTGATTATGATGTGTCAATGTAGGTTCACTGATTGTAACAAATGCACCTCTTTAGTGGGGGAGTTGATAACAGGGGAGGCTATGCATAGGCAGGAGCAGGTGTATAGGGGAGATTTCTGAACCTTCCACTCAACTTTGCTGTGAACCTTAAACTGCTCTAAAAGTCTTAATAAAAAAACGTTTTAAGTAGATGGCCCCTAAATACATCTTTACAAAGCCTTATTACTAAGCTCCAACTTACACCTCCAAGATTGAGTGCATAACCTTTCACATGCTAGTATTTCTTTCCTCAGTGAATGGCAGTACTTCCCCAGTTTTCTGAGCCAAAAATCTAGGATTCATCTATACTCAGCTCCCTCATCCCTGTATGAAACTCATTTACAAATTCTGTCAATTCTATCTTCTAAATCTATTTAAAATCTTTCCACTTTTCTCTACTTCCACAATTACTTCTCTAGTACAGTTAAGCATTGTCCCTTGAATAGTCTCCTAAAGATTTGTCCACATCTACTCTCTTTTATTCAAATATTCCAAGCCCTTCCTATACTCATGTGCTTGGAGTCCTACTACTGTTTCAATCTCAAAGGCCCTTCTTCCTCACCAAAAATATCTTTCTTTCTCTCCCTATTTTAATCATAGCTATCATCTCCCAGGCCCAACACAGATAGTCCTGAATTCACATATGAATCCTTCCTCAATTCTCCAATCAGAATTAATTTCCTTTCCTACCATGCCCCTGCATTACCTTATTCTGCTTACATCTGTTTCATTTGGCCTCTACAGTCCGTTGCTTGTATGTTTCATTCTCAAGTATATACATGGGCAATGTCTTCATCATTGTTATATATTCCCACTTTATTTCCCCACTCAAGAGCCCAGCCCAGCATTATAAATCCAGTAGGTGTTCAACAAGCAGCAAAGTCAATTCCTGGTGATTGTCATACACATTTAGACATAAGAAGAATGGTTAGGACAAGAGTAAGTTCAAGAATGGAAAACTGTACCAGCAGGCGATAGGAAACTATCAATCATCATTTAGTAAATAGTTACCGAACAGCTTTAGGCAATGTGCGAGGGCCAAGTCACTGTCACAGAATTCTTCAGGAGTTTACAACCTCTTATATATTGCCCAAGATGTTCCCACAATACCCTTGACATCCTAGAAGACTTGATAAGAAATATGCCAATCAGTATCAAAGCTACACCTCCTTTATCCCAGGAAGTTCTACTTCCTTTCAACATAGCTTTATTATGAAAATATATGTGAATGTTACCAGCTAGAGGTCACAGACTATTTCATCAACAAGGGACTTTAATCAAGTTACTTCATTTTGTGGATGAGGAAACAGAGGCCTAGATTTGGTTGAACATATTCCCTGTGGTCACAAAATTCATACGTGGCAGAGCCAAGATCATAACACAGTTTTCCAAAGTCTTGGTCTAGGGAGTTGGCACTCGAGGACCTGAGTAAAGTAGAAGGAATCACACACACGGGTAATTGGAATGTCCGGATTCTTCATCCACTGGTTGAAGAATGTGAGTTTCTCCCTCCCTCCAAAGTAAGGCAATCTGCCGCTGGGTGCAGGTGCACAGCCCTGAACGCAGAGCATAGAGAGCCTCAGCAGGAAGAGCATCCTGTGCCTCCGCAAGGGTCCCTGTAGCCCCTTTGAAGGAAGCCTTGGGCATCCCTGCCGAGGCTCCACCTTTCATACGCTCAACAGCCACAGCCTATTCTTCAAGGCTATTACCAACACCTTCCACAAATTTTAAATACATTTTTAAATCAGTTTTTAAAGTCCTAACATGGGAACATTTTGTACTTTTTAAGAATTTTAAAAGCCTGGATTAAAGGACAAAGTAAAAAATATCAAGAAAATCACAGACATAAACACAATTAATATACTGCACAGTTCTGAGAAAACACTCCCCCAAAATTCTAAACACTCCCCCCCAACATTTCTAAATTGGTATAAACATTGTCTCTGCAAAAGAACAATGGGCTTGCTAAAACTGAATCCAGAAAATATATCAAATATTTATATATGCCAAAGTTCCTATTAAATGTAAGGCTTTTAAACTTAATGCCCAATAAACATGATGAGGTAAAAGAAAAGGACAGTGCCAGAAGACACTGATTAGCCCTCAGACTGTCTCATTCTACCTCATCCTGCATGTATTCACTTAATGAGCACAGGAGACAAATTCTTACTACTTCTGCTTCTGACATGCACATATCTAACAGAAAACTATTATCAGGAAATACAGCCAAAGCAATAAGCCCTGCTAATGAGATCAAATTCTCAGAAGCTATTTGCCTTAAGTTCTTGAGAATGGATTTCACCAGAGCCAATATATGCTTAAAAAGAAAATTCCTAAAAAAACAGAATCAATTTTTAAATGTGGAAGTAAAAATACCCTTTCATAATAAGTGATTTTATACAATGTGTTAGTATTCACCAACACGTCAAACAGGAAAATCAGCATTCTTCAATATATCAGGCCAATCATCAAAAGTTTGCCTTTAATGACTAACTTACAGGGAGAGTGGCAAGCATTTAGTTACGCCCCAGTAGGCAAGAATTTTATTTGCTTTATATATTTGCAGGCCACAGCTTCTACAGCTCATTTGGTATAAGCAAACACAATAGATACTCCCAGATGAAAACTATACAGATATTTCTCCATTACTGAAGAAAGTCTAGCAAATGAAAACCAGCAATTGAAGCTTTAGTCCGTATTCAATTTTATCAGCCAGACATTCTCTGCCTTGTCATCTACTTCTGAGATCTGAAGAAAGACTGAGCTACAAGGATGAATGCACAGCATGGTAACTATAGGTAATAATATTGGATTGCATTTTGAAAGTTTCCAAAGACTAGATCTTAAAAGTTCTCATCACAAGAAAAAAAAATTATAACTATGGTGACAGATGTTAACTACATTTACTGTGGCGATCATGTCACAGTATATACAAATACTGCATCACATTGTACACCAGAAACTAACATACCAATTTGATCTCAACTTAAAAACGGAGATTCTCAGAATAAAACCTACCCATTGGTATGAGTTACCAACCAACAGGAAGTTATTAGAGAGTAATAAGATTAGAATATATCAAAACAATATTAGCCTCAGATTATGAATCAAATAAAAATCTCAATGAATTAAAGGCCGTATTCTTAGAACAACAGTTTATGTTTCAATATTGAAAAAAGACGTCTTGCATTTTGGTTCTCATCTGCTGTCCATTACTTGTACAGTTAAAAATGTATTTCTCAACTTTAGCTAATGCATACATGTCAAAAAACAAATTTCCTAAGGGTACCATTTCATTCTAAAATAACCCAACTGTGTATGACAGCTAAAACCAGATCTGGTAAACATGTAAGTAACAAATTAATAAATCATTATTATAATTTTTAAAACAGTTGCTTTTTACTGTGGCACATTATGGTAGCTACTTTATACATAATGAGATTAATCTTCACTACTGCCTGTACATGTAAACATTGTTTATCCTTTTACACAGATGAGCCCAAGAAGGCTCAAAGAGGTAGCATATCTTGCAGAAGACCCAAAAGCTGTTACATGGAAGAATCACACCTCGTGTTTGCAACCCCAGGTCCAATCCCACATTTTCAGTATTTCACAACCTACCCATCTGCTTTCAACCTCATGTTTGTGTTTAAAAACAAAACTAATTAGTGAAATAATTTCCTTCAGCTGGTAAAATCAATAGACCTAGTAGAAAAATAGATACAAGTTTAGCTTCCTGAAGTGTGTTTAACCTTAACTTATATTTCACAGAACAGATGTGAGTTCAGCAATTACTTTTAAAAAAGTACTGACATTGTAACAGGGACAGGGGTAATATTTTCCCCAAAATGCAGTAGAAGAATGATCTCTCAATGCAGAGCTCAGCACCAGGCTGGGGAAAAGGGTGCTGAGGTTGCATCTTGCATTAAGCTCATGCCACCTACTCATAATGGTAAACTGAGATAACGAGTTACTAATATGTGGCAAGAAAGGATAATTATTTGGTTAGTATTGGTGCTTGGATAAAGTAGGAAAGTTAGCATTACTCTGCTTCCTCATGGTATATGATGGGGTTTAGTATAAGAGTAAATCTGATAATGCAACCTCTGATTTAGAGTGAAAAAATCTATTCAGAATGTAAGATAGACCAATAGATTAATTTAACAGAGTATTAAAAGTTTATTGATATAATTTCAGTTTTCTGGAGCTGGCAGTGCTCCCTGGGCAAAACATTAGCATAAAACCACTCAGGCAAAAGGAAGTATTCAGGCTCTGGGAAGGAAGGAAATTAGGGTTTAAACTCACACTGGACTACTCCCAAAGTTTTATGACAATTGAGAATTAATGGCTTCCCTTTTGACATATCTCACGAAGCAATGCTGCATGTTCTATAAATTCATGCATGAATATTTTAAAGTTCTACAGAGTTCAGATCAAGCTGGATTTTGGTAGCACTGTTTTTTTAGGAACTATAAAACATCACACAATTGTTACTATTAATGAGTTTTATTTCAAAAAGAAAAAAAAAAGGACAAAAATTTCACAGGGAGATGGGAAAGTGGTGATAGAGGAAATCACTAAACATGAAAAGCAGCAACTTTTTTAAGGGATCAAAATCTAGTACAGGAGTGGGAGCTTCAGAAATACACTTCTGTAACCTCATGGAGCCCAGATCAGCACTTAACTACATGTTGGCTTGATCCACCAATGATTTATTATACATCATCTGAACTCCTTCCAGAGACAGTATTGACATAACAATAAATTAGCATCTTTTTTAAAGAGCATACATTTCTATGTCTTATTTATTTTCATACTCCCCTCCAGCTTTGCATATTACCTGGCAAACTACAGGCGATCAATGAAATAACTGTTTTAAATGCTTAATGCCTGGGGATGGGAAAGGAAGACATTTCTCTTCAGGAGATGTGGAAGTATCTGTTGCTTTTATAAAAAATTGCTAATACCAGTGGGAAGGAGATGGGTAATTGCAATAATAAACATGGTACAAATTGAAACTATTGATTGAAAGAGAAACTTCCAGACCACGGAAAACATAGGAGGTGGAAATTTATAATTTAGAAGGTCCTATACTCAAAATGTTAAATGGCATTTTCCCTAAAGGAAACAGAAGAAAAGGAAATATATTTATCTAGAGATCTCACTGGGAACAATTAGCAAGCAAGTACTTCACACCTCTTACTCATGTGAGGACCTTTAAGGTTGGAGGGGAGTCATCTGTAGAGGCTTTTTCAAGTAGAACCAAATTGCTGAGCCCTACACAGTCAGAAAACAGGTTTAATTCAGTCTTCCAGTCTTAGAAAAAGAATGGCATTGATGCCAGAATGATATTAAACAGTAATGGCTGCCAGTTTATGCTCAGTGCAAAAAGGAACTTTGGCTTGGCCCTAGATACTTGTGTTGTAACCTTTCTCATAAATAGTACCCATTGTTTATAAACAGATTAATGTTATCTCAATGATGCTATTATAATGTCTGAAAGTACTTAATGATAAAATGCTCTCAATGCCACCACCCAGGCAGAGGGAAGCTCAGACCATGACACAAACCACAGTCTGACCTATAGAAGTGTTTCCTTTGACCTACACAGTATCTTAAAGGTGGGAAATTCTGCATGGAAATCTGATTTTCCAGTTCCTCTTGGAAAAAGAATCATATCAAAAAGTAGGCCTGTCGTTCCTGCGTGAAGTGAGCAGATGTATCTGACCCATAATGCTACACACACAGACACACGCTTACATTGTGCACCCTCCTCACTTGGCCAATCTCCATCATTCCTCACTGCCTTCATGCAGCCCACCTCATTCATTTCCCTGTCCAGTTCCACTGGTGACTGAGTTAAAAACCCCTGACCTGCCCATCTGTTTCATCTAGAATATCTCAGAGGATCCCTTTCCTGGGTGCCAGCTACCTAAAGGGCAGGTTGAGAGTGCAGAAAAAAAAAGGGACTTCTTTGGGGCCATCTTTATAATCCAAATATTAATATAATGAAAACAACACAACGGTCCAATTTTATCAAAACTATTAGGATTCTTCCAATGAAGTAATAGAAAGCTAAAATCTTTGCTATTGATTATTTTTTAACTCAAGAGCATTTGATAACACTCGATACAGCAGTAACATGTCTAAGAATGCAAACTGAGGAGTTAGCATTTTCTGAGATCAGCACATCTACACTGCTTTTATAGCCAAAGGATACCAAAATGCCTGCAGCAATGGAATAGCTGGCCTGGCTGCTTAAACTTCCAAGGACTAAAACATTGCTATATTCATATCCCCAAAGAAACGGAACCAACATAGTATAGTTTAATACCTATAAGCTGTAAGTGTCTGCAAAGATCATGAGGATTGATTGAGCCCTTGACTATTTCTTTGCATAAATTATTAGGAAAGAATAAAATATTCATAGACACACTGGCAATAGCAGATTGCACCCTGGAAATAAGAGTTGGGATCCTTAGATATAATGACTTCTGTTGGAGCCTGCAGCCAAAATTCTTTTACTATTAGAAGCTAACATAATGGAAATGAACAAAAATTATTTGAAACTCATGTAAGCTTTACACATAATTTCTAGAAATCTCTTTAATGATGAAAATGGCATCTTATTAGTTAACCTCTGCTTAACCTATGTTAAGCCTCCCAGATTTTTAAAGGGAAAGAAAAAAAATTGTTGAATGCATCTTCAGAGGTTATGCCACATCTTTCCTCTGACCACTCCTCAGCTTTGACATAATTGCAAAAAGAATGTCACTCATTTTCACGAGAGGCTGGTGGCTTGCGGAGTGGCTGCAAACAACGAAGACACTATTTCCTAGGATTTCTTGTCAGACTGGTTATTTATGAAAACCAAGGGATGTTTTATAAACTTAGGGGTAATAATTAATAATCCTCTTTTTGTTCTTAGCCTGACGAGCCCAATAATATAGGCAGTTGGTATCTATGGGAACATGAAAGAAAATGTATAAACCAACTCCATACCTAGTATTCAAACTTATCATGTAAAGCAACTCTAGTTTGTTTGTTCGCTTCTGCAGTAGTTTGACTTGAAGGATTTTAATAGGGCTTTTTTAACCTTTAGTCTTCTAAGTATCTTTGAATAAAACTCAAAATATAAAATTCTAGCATACCCCAAACCCCAAACTGAAAATTAATGTCATCTAGCAATCAGAAAAATGATCTGCCATAGGAGAGCACTTTATAATGGTTACATATTTGTCTTTCTTTGCCTGATAGGTTTGAATCATGTCTAAGTTATCATCATATTGTTCACAGCTTCCAGCACAGAGCTTTGCACCTGGAGGGGTCCATAAACACTTGAACACACTCAAAACTATAGAAAATATGAAAATCAAATGTGTATATGTGTGTGAGTGTAGCTCAAAAAACTTCTAATTTTTTTTAATTTTTATAAATCAATAATTATTTCATAAAGCTCCTTGAGTTTTAGTAGCATACAACCATGGCTTAGCCGAGTATATCATCAAAATAATGTAATGGAGAAAAATTACAATCATATATACTACTGAAAATTCAGTATAATGAAGAAATGTTTCAATTCATTTTGCTTTTTGTTTTAAAATAATCTTCAAATAAATATTCATATGGAAGTGAGTGCTCTTGCTTTCACTTTTTAGTGTAATCACTTGAAAATGTATGGCCTATAAAAACCAGGATTTTAAAAAAATTAAGCACACAGCCTTCATAAACCTATCAACGCAGTTCCAGTTCTCTTCATATGCCTTGGTTTCTCCAGGAAAAACTGAATTATGAATCATAGTTCCTATAAATAGGAAACAAAAGTTAAGTGTGAAATGGTAAGGAACATACCTGGAGGCATTTCCTCTCTTTCTCCACCAGATCTCTACACTCCTACCAAGAGAAGCAAATGAGTGGAATGTAATATGTGGGTCAAACAGTATTGTCTAGAACTCAGAGTATATGACAATCATTTAACCCTGTTTCCCCAGAAGCAGCAGTTCAAAAATTATTAATAAGACCAGGGCTTTCACTCTGAGTATCCAGAAGCACCACTATCTTAGCCTCAATGGTTTTTGCTGTGTGACCTCAGAACTTCAGTAACAGGGCCTGGAACACAAAGGTGCTGTGAGACCACATAGGAGCCACCATCAACGAAATCATTTAAAGCTCATACATTCTAACCAGGATGAGGAAGTGGTACCTGAGAATTTGAACAGGCCTCTGGTCAGTCCATAGTGAGAGATTCTGTGAAATAATATTTAAGGTGTTAGAAGGCAGGCCACACTGAAAAACAGTACCTGAAGCATGACTACCTTTCAGAAACATAAAATTGGAAACATGGACAGAACTTATGGAGAACAACATGGAAAGAGGAGACTCAAGTTAACAGTCCCAGTTCTGTCAAGAAAGTGATTTGAGAACTGGATGGGTCTTTTAACAGTTCCAGGAGTTTCCTCAATTACAAATGGCTGACCTAAGATCTCCTTGGTCCTATCATGGTAAGACTGCAAATAGTAAAGCAGATCTGAAAATAACACTAGCACAAAGTGTTGTACCAGAAACAAACTTGAAATTGCATTATTCATGCTGTACAAATATTTTTTCATATGAACTCTCGTCACGTCCATGCGCAGTATTTTCCACACTTTGCCACCTCAGGAAAGCCTGGTTACCTTAAAAATTTAATTCAAGTGTTATTTCCTTTGTGGTACAATAGAGTGATTATAAAAATGGCCCAAATTATTCCTCTTCCTGGATCCACAGCCTTTGCCACTCAGCTTTGCAACACTTCTCATCAAAAAGCTGAGTCTATTTCCTTCCATTCCCTCTGCATACTGGCTGGCTTTGTGACTTGCTTTGGCCAACAGGATGCTTCCGAAATGATCATGTGCTGGTTTTGAGCCTAGAACTCAAAGGGCCTTGAGTACTGCTACTCAGTCCTTGGAAGGCTGCCTTGGCATGAGACTAGCCTGTGCTGAAGAAGACACCACCGGAGGTAAGTCCTCCCAGCTAAATCCGTTGTAGACCAGCCTACAGCTAGCTGACCCCCAAATACCTGGAAGAGCCCAGGGAAGCGAGCAGAGATACAGTCCCCACCTGTAACTGCCTACAGTCACATGAGTAAACACAGCTGAAACCAGAACAGCCCAACTGAGCCACACACAGGTAGGCAACAACAGATGCTCATTGTTTTAAGCTGACGAGTTTTGTGTTGCTTAGATATGCATCACTACCTAAAACAGATGTCTACACTGACTTTCTTTATTCTCCCCATAACAGATTCAACCACATCTTCCATGTCCCCACAGTACACATTTATACACCTAGCACAGTGCTTAGAAAACCTAAGGACAGGCATATCCCGGGTCATGATCACCTCAAGGACTACTTCCTAATCAGCTCTGCATCCCCCAGCTCCTAATCCATTGCATACAGATGCTTAAAAAGGGCTGAACAAAAAGTAACAATTGAAGTGTAATTTTAGAAATATAAATAAGAAAAAGGTGCTTAAAACTTCTTCAAGGTAGAATGACTTTTCTACTTGGGAAGCAACAAGGGAAAAAGGCAGCTGGGAATGCTGACAAAGATGTCGAGGACAGACAGCAGTTAGGCAGAGAGTGGCAGGGTTCTGAATGAGAAGAGAAAGAAACATCCTTACAACACGGACATTTAGGCAGTGTTATTAGCTGACTTTAGGGGGAGGTATGACTTGACTGAAACTTTGAACAATCTGCAACCTTGAATGTAACAGTGATGCTTAAAGACAGAGTTCTCCAAGAGGAGAGAGTTACCGGTGCCTGGATAAGGAACCGAGTTACAGAACTAAAGTAAGAGTCAACAGCAAGAGATCCACATTCCCAAAAAATGAAAGGACAAGTTTTTGAAGTCATGAGGGTGCTCTTCTACTCTCAGATAAGAGCCACAGTGACTACAACCAAGAATAAAAGCAACAAATCTGATTATTTCGGGGGGAAAAGAGGTATCACTCCCTTGGAGTTGCTATTCCATAGCAGTGTTATTTCCAGATCCTCTTGTGTCAAGACAGTTATCCCAAGAGTTCTGTTCTGAATCTATCAGATAGTCTGCTCAGTCAGCTGGGGCTGTGAAAAATCTACCATTCCAGAATTCCAGATATTAGTTTCTTTAGGGGACAAACTTGCCCCCATCAAGAAACAGGGCACTATGCCCAGAAATAAACACAAAATAAAGGACTTGTTCCTATTCAAATAGTTGTTATGCTTCAAAATAAAAATTCCAAAGAAAAAGAGCTTAGAACCAACACTGATTTCCAATTCTTTACAAATGACTTCCCTCAAAAGGTCCTTCCTAAGATCTCAAATTAAGTTCAGAATTATCTTTTGTTAACTCCCCATTATCCATACTCCAGTGGCAAAGTAAAGTCCGTGATATGGATATAAAAAACACTTGCATAGCCCTTATGGCGGTGGAACTTACTATTGCAGAGAGTCTGTCATCTCACATCAGCCAAGACAGTGAGTAACCCACTGTCACCAAATTCAGTTTTCTTCCCCAGCAGAGTCCTTCATCGCCAGATACCACGGTTACCCAAGGTAGCACTCAAGAGCTCTCAACAAGTAACACCCCAAAATGATGTGACCATTCACCTATGTTACTAGGAACAAAGTATAGATCTACCTCAAAGATGGAAATTAAAATGTTTTATTCAACTACCTGTATTAGGGCACCCTAACCCTTTCTTGCTCAGACGGTCCTCAGCGTGGACGAATCACCTGGCCTTCCTCAGAGGAAGAGGACTGGATGAAAGCAAGTACTCACCATAAGACAGCCAAGAAGCAGGGCCTTGGAGAAGGGCTCATCTCTCTTTTTCCAAGCTTTACATTCTGCAGGACTAGCCTCCATCAGGACTCTGCTGTAAAATGGGTGAAGAGGGCTATGCGATAAAGAAACGCCGGGTCTTCAAAGCAGTGAAGATGCAGATTGCCCATGAAGACACAAAAGAGGACTATTTATTGCAGAAGTTTTTAAACTGGGGTCTTTGGATGAGCTTCAGAAGTTCATGAATCCTCATATGATTAGATGCAAAACTGTCCATGAATATGCATATTCACAAATGAGAGAATACATAACTGTCATCAAGGTCTCAAAAACTTGCCCCCAAATTTAAGAACCAGTGGTCTCTGAGGTCAGACTAATCCCACACATTAGGTCCCCTTAA
Organism: Phataginus tricuspis; assembly: GCA_029783875.1. Lineage (NCBI taxonomy): Eukaryota > Metazoa > Chordata > Mammalia > Pholidota > Manidae > Phataginus > Phataginus tricuspis. The sequence continues at coordinate 32,822,681 of JAQQAC010000477.1, forward strand.
ATGAATAATTCAACTGTTTTTTTTTTGATTGACCTAAAGCTGACATAGATCATTAGAGGTTATGCTAAGAATTTGGATGCCATGTAAAGTAGCACATTGCTGTGACAGATGTTTATCAAAATCTTGCTGTATTTACAAATGAACAAGTTGTGTACATAATTTAAAAGCAGATCTAACTCCCAGTGTTAAGATAACCTTTTTTGCCATAATAGGAATATTTCTTTCCTTCTCATTTTCCCACACATACCCAGTTACAGAGTAAAAATGCACAGAGACCCTTTTGGGAAGGGGTAGTTTAGGACTCATACATTCAAAGGAGACGGCAAAGAAGATGAGCACTGCTCATGACCCTATCCTACAACAGTTTGGAAACCAGTGAGACAAAGGACTTGTATCCAAAATGTGTTTTAAAAACTCTCTCAAAACCCAACAGGAAGACAAATAGACCAATACAACAATGGGCAAAAAAGTTGAACAGACACTTTAAAGAACATGTTCAACATCACCTGACATCAGAAGTACCAGCAAAGATGTGGAACAGCCAGAAGGCTCAGACACTGCTGCTCAGAATGCAAAATAGTACAACCACTTGGAAAATGATTTAGCGTTGCCTTGTAAAGCTAAATATATGCTAGCCATACAAACTATAGTTTTCCCCAGTAATGAAATGAAACACGCACCAAAAAAGTAAAGATGTATATGAAAGTTTGTAAGAGCTTTATTCCTAATGGCAACACTGGATGCTGAAATGGTTATATACAGCAATGGAAAGCCACTGCTGGAGCCCAATGGTGAATATATACATTTGTCAAAACATTAAAGGTACTTGATATAGGTGGCATTTTATTGTCTGTAAATTATACCTAAATAAAAATTTTAAATACACACTGTGGTAATAAAGAAATGAGATTAAATTCTTATCCTTAATAAATAAATCCTTAGGATTCTTATCTTAAATGCATTAAGTCTTATAATTTGTATGGTGGTGATTCCAAAAGATGTAATTCCAAAGATGCATTCAGAATTTGTGGAGCAGTGGCATTTTCTAAATTCCTACATAGCCTGAAAAAAAATCACTCCTTTGAACCTTAAGGGTGTACACTTTTCTGCACACTTGATAAAATCAATCTTACTATTGTGTAGTCACCTTATCCAAATACATACAAAAAATAAAAATCCTTTTAAAAGTATAATTATGTGCACCTTATAGTAATAGTAATGATAACAAGGCAAAGTAATGTGATGATTGGCTCCAGCGTTGTGACAGTGTCTCAGCATCCAAACTTAGTATCTCCTTAACTAACAGATCTTCTGCTTTCTTATCAGTTACATTATTTCTACCTTTCAAGGCTTTACAGCTTTTAAATCATGTTCTGGCACTCTATCCCCTCCAAACAACATAATTTAGCACCACGTATGTATTGTATTTATTACGCACTGCACATTCTATCCTCATTCCTCTTAAAGAAAGTTCTAAAAATTGTAGCCATTAAGAACATTTAAATTATATTTCTAAATTATGTCCTTAAATTACAGTTGGATATTGCATATAAGCACAGTGTAGCACTCTGGGTTAGTTTATAGACAGTACAATACAGCAATTGTTTTTCCAGTCCTATTTCATATAATTTGACATAAATTCTACTTTTTTCAGTGATTTAGAAATAACAAGATTGAAAATACAATCTCCAAATAAAACACAAAAGGTATGAACTACATAGAAAAAAGATGAATTCAAACTAAACATTTGATCATAAAACGTAAAGAAGCCACGAAGTGGGAGAATATATTGGTAACACAACAATATCCAACAGAAGGCAGATACCTAGATGTATAATGAATGCCTTAAAAGAGTGACAACCCAACTAGGAAAGATCTTTAATGAAAAAAAAAAACTTCACAGAAAAGGATAAATAAATGCCAATAAACATATGAAAAGTACTCAATTCTCTTGGCTATCAAAGAAATACATATTAAAGCTACCATGAGACCACTACACACCCATCCAAATAGGGAAAGCAATAACTCTTAGTCTAGACCAGGATGTGGAAGAATCAGAACTCTGATGATGGAAATGTGAATTGGCACAACTAACTTGTAAAACCACTTCCATTATCTGGTGAAGCTGAAAACGAGTATATCCCTGTGACCCACTCACCTACATATTAAGGAAAGTGGGGTACTTACACACAGGGAGACATATGTAATGATGTTTACAAACCATGTCATAATAGCCCCAAGCTGGAAATAATGCAAATGGTCAAGAGAATTGCTAACTAAAATCTGTTATATTAATATGAGGGAATTTCAATTTCATAGCTTTATGCATTAACATGAAATGAATATCACAATACTGTTGAATGAAAGAATTCAGACAAAGAGCTATATGAGTACATTCATATAAAGTTCAAAAAAAGGTCAAACAAAACTGTTTAGAATTCTGTATTTAGGTGGTAAAGAAAAATAAGCTATAATAGTCACAAATTCAGGATAGTGGTTTCCTCTAAAGTAGGGGGAAAGGATTTTAGCAGAGATACTTGAGGATTTTTGGGGTGCAGGCAAGATTCTATTTCTTGACCAGAGAAGTGATTATATAGGTGTAAAAGCATAACTTCACACTTCATAGTTTTTAACTGTGCATGCTTTGTGATTGTATGTATATCTCCCATTTTAAAATACATTTAAATGAAGGAATTCATATGAAAACCAAATCAACCAATAGATCCAGAATAAAGTGACTGGGGTTTTTTTTGTTCTCTGTTTTGTTTTGTTTTTTTTAATCAGTGCTTTGGCTAGAACCAGAAAGCATCTTTGGAGAAAAGGGATGAGAGAAATGTTACTGCAGTCATAGTTAGTGATAAAAACCATTGAAAAAGCCATGAAAAGACACTGACTATCCAGAAAATGTATCTCAATCATATTATGCTGCCACATCAAAAATGCATCAGACATGATAGAAGTAGTATCTTCAAATATTTTGGAATTTGAAATTGTCCACTTTTTATATTTAAGGAGATATACGAGGCCTACTGAGCCAAAAGAAGTCACATGATCACTATATATTTACATCTCAGTAATGGTCATCTCTTAATAGATACTTAGGTACTAAAGTACTCTCATAAGAATAGACTATGAAGGTGAGTCTGAAGGAGTTAATACCAAAATTTGACTGCTAACTTACAAGCTGAAGGGCAGTAGTATGTACAAGCAAAGATTTAAGAGGCCCCAAGTTGTAACACACAGGAAAACTCCTTGCATGATATGTCATATAAGCAGAAGTACAGGTTCTTACTCAAGAAACCCATGAAGCCGAAAATGTCATTTCCCCTTCACATAAATTAGTGAAGTGCCTGAGGAACAAAACAGGCATATACCTCTTGAACAATCTCAGTTATGGAAAGGGTCAGTGAAAAAAATATGTAAATCATTGCCTAAATTCTGCATAGAGCTGTCAATGAGCATACTCTTTTTCTTTCCCTTTTTTTAATAAATTTTTGTGCTGGAAGAACTGCTTATTTTTTACCAGAGGGCCTGAGGTTTTCCTGATGTTTATTTAATACAGTTAAGCAAATACTGTAGAGTCAATAAAGTAACAGTTTGCTTCTGTCTCAACAGAGGGTAGAGGGTGGGGTGGTTGTAAAGTACACACAAAATAACTTTTCCCCATTTACACTCCCGTGGCTTTAACATTAAATAAAAACCCTAGAAAACTGTTTAGGACCTAAAGGCACCAGAATTTTCACATAAATCCTGCCTAAAACACCGAAGACTTAAAGATGTGGTCAATCAAGCATGTTCACTGAGTATCTGGATCTTGGGGAAGCAGCAACAAAGAGCAGAAACGGTTTTACTGGTTCCCAAACTTTAAAAAGGGAGTTCATGTGTGCCATTTTTTGTTTATTCCCTAGTTCTTTGGGGAGGAAATGTGCTTTATAAAAGTATCATTAAGAATATACGGCAAATATATGTAGATCAAACTCAGCATGAGTTATGATTTCATGTACGATAAATCTAAGTTGGGATTCAAGGTATTCTAATATTTTATAAATTGCATAGTCATAAAGAAAATAACCTGCCTACCCTACCAAGTCCCCCACTTTTTATTTTATTAATTAGTATATATTAATGTCCAATTAAAGTTTTAATTTAAAATTGTTAGCTAGGTAGAAATTTCTGATTTTGAAAAAGACAACACATTTTTCATTAATTGTTAAAATAGCAAATGGAATTATTTTTACGCTAACATAGCAGTAATAAATATTAATAAAGAGTCTGCTTTGATATATAAAAAATATTTTCAAGATCACACATGAAGGTAAAATAGGCACCAGGGTTGAGATGCCAAGAAAAGAAATATTTTTGAGGTGCCGCAAGTATTTATATGTGGATTGTGCTTTCTGGATAGTGAAATAAAGAAATGACTGCTCTTGCCCTCAAGGAACTTTCAGTCCCTAAGTAGATAGATGTGTCTGTAATACTATAACATGATGTTTGAAAAATAGGCAGCTTATAGACATAATTTCAACTTTAGGGGAGGAATAACCTGGTGGGTTTTGAGGGATAAACAAGAGTCACCGGGCAGAGGGAACCGTCAAGGCTTTCTAGGGGGGACTGACTGTGTAACCAGAGGGGCAGACAAAGGGGCAAGCCCCCCACAGAGGACCAACTGTTGTTACTAAAGTAAAGAATTCTCACAAGGGGCATGAAATACCAGTGCGCAGACATGAAATATCAGACAGTGGACCTCTGACTTCAGTCAGCATTGCTTTTGTTTTGTTGTGTCCTTGGGCTGGCTCCAGGATTTGAGGTGGCAGTGAGATACCAAAGTGATAACGCCCAGTGAATGTTTGGAGACAAGGGATAAAGTTAAGACAAGACTGGAACATTCATGACAGGAAGGGAAAAGTTGAATCTCTGGAAATAGATGGGCAGATAAGATGAAACACTACCTTTCTCTAGAAGAATACTGGGGTGGTCTTTTTGTCACACCAAGCAGAATGTATTTCTCAATCTCCTGATAAAAAAGACGCATGTTACATAGCCACTGCCTCGTCTAGACGTCCGTATGCTACTATTGCCATTGGCAGGAATCGGAAATTTCCTAGCTTCATGACATACCCACTATAGTTTTCTATGCCATCTTGGTGCTGAACTGGCAAGCTTTCCTGTGACAATATCCACTTAGTCACTAAGAAAAGTATACATCACTAAATTCCTATGTATAGTTAATAAAAAGAATCACCATAGCCAGATTTTCGGCGTATGCAGAGGCCTGGTGAAAGCCTACCCCAGCATCATGATGCCGCACTGCGTATTTCTAGTTCCACTGCTCCTTCCTCTTTTGGGCCAATGGCGTCAGTGTGGACAATTATGCCAGGGCTGAGTGCAGCAGAGACCAGTGCCCAAAGACAGACAGGGACAAGCTTAGGGAGAATTCCATAGAACTTTCCAAGGAACACTATAAACCAGGAAGCGTCAGAGGAACAAATGGGCTGACCACAGTCTCACAGGAGTTTTCTCCTAAATCTCCACTCCACCCTAGTGTCTTGTTTGACCAACTTAATTTCTAAAGAAGGCAGGGTATATTCTTAAGCCTCCAGGCTGTTTTTCTCTGAGAGTTTCAGGATTTCTTCTTGCCTCTCAATATTTCTAAATAGAAGAACATAAGTCTTTTGTGAATATTCTTTTTGATTTGAAGTTTTCCTTTTCAGGTTCTATAAAGAGCTGCCATCTATAAAAGGAGAATCTTATTAGACATCAGTTTTGTTTTGAAGTACAATAGGAGCTGATTTCTTAGAAATTCAAGCACTGGAAAAATCATTGTGACAACTGGTGTGAAGCACACTTATTTCCAGTATTCTAAATACTGGGATAGTTCTCAAAGAAAGGATTTTATTGCTGTAATTACAAAGTAATGATAATTATATATGAAAGTGTTGTTAAACCAAGAGTATGAATTACAACTATGGTGTGTTCAAACACAACTGCAGGCCTGACATACAGAATAAATCCTCAAACTCAGCTTCCTCTCCAGAAAAGGACTAGTCTAGGCATTATTACTTACTTCAAACCAGTTTTTATTTACAACAACCATGAACAGCCATAACACCAATTCAGGCACAAAAAGTTTTCAAAAATCAAGGTTAAAAACAAAAAACAAGAACGTGGTTTGTGACTTAACAAACATCTCATCGGTCCCTGACTCTTTCCTCACAAGGAGACCTTAGCTCCACCTACCCATCAAATCATTATCCCCAAAACACATTTTACAAATTTCTTCTTCCATACTGACTAAATGGCACCAGTCCTGAAAAGGCCCAACCAAGCCCCAGCTCATCCTTCCCACCGGCAGCCATACACAGCTCTGTAGTCTCTGCATTCATGTTGCACTTAGCCCATGCTGCCTTGTATTATAATTTTTGCGCTGTATTTCCAGATAATCCTTTTTTTTAAAAAGGGGAGGGCCCATGGCTCCTGCTTCTTCAGTTATCCTACTACATCTCTACAGAGTTAACCTACTACACCTAGCAGCGTGCCTCGTGCTTTGTAGATACTTAGCGAATACTTTCTTACTGCCTAAAATGCAACCCTTCATCTTAGTGTGGCTCATTTGTTCAAAAGAGGAGTGCTGGTGTACCCAAAGTCCTAACAAGCAGAGATGGCACACTCCAACTGAGTAATCCAAGAGAACTTAATAAGAGCCTATTTACAAGAAGTATGGGCAGGGTTTCTAAAAACCAAAAAGGTTCAGTGCCATATGCCAGATCAAGTAGTAAGAATTGATAACACCCTGAAAGGACAAGAAGAGGGAATGGTTACCAAAATCCTGGAGCAGGTTCCCCGATAAGAAATATAGCAGTGGGTCAGGAGATACATGCCAACCTGGCAGAGAGAAAACCAGGAGACTGATTACTCTAATCATTCTGTCCTTTGGCCCTTTGTTCTCCCATCAGTATGCTTCCCACTGGCTGAACAGTTCTGGAAGCCAGAAGGCAAGGGAACCTGTTTATGCAGTCCAGAATGGTCACAAGACTTCCTAGACATGGGTGGTGAGGAAAAAGACAAGTAAAGAGTGTATTTGGAAGGAGAAATGGAAGATACACACCTTAGATGGTGAGAGACCTGCAGTTAACTGCAAGCACTAGATTCAGACAGCTTGCATTCCTATCTCACATCCCTGTCACTTGGACAGTAAAGCACTGAAGCTTTCTGGCATTAGTTCCTCATCTGATAAACATAATAGGAGCATCTATCTTTAAAAACCACCAATGACAGAATTTATTTGATTATATATGTAAAAGTTCACAGTGCCTGATACAGAAAAAGTACTGATCAAAAGTTATTTTAACAACAGTAATACTTGTTATTTTCATCCTTATTAGAATTATACTTTCCTAGAAATTCTGTCCTGGAAATCCTGGTATTCAATGAACAAAAACACCTAAAATACCTGATATTTATGTTCTGCCCCACCTTCACATTATAAATGCCTATCTGAATCCGACTTGAATTTAAGACTTTATTTTGAATGCTGTCCTCCAACCTCCAACCTCACAGAGAAAAGATTGTTCTTCAGCTTCCCCAGTCTCTGGACCTACAGCTTGGTCCCTGACTGCTCCCTACCCACCCTAGCTGGGGCTCCCAAAGTACTGTTGGCAACAACTTTTCAGGCTGGGATTTATTGAGTTTTACAATTTACTGATCATAAAGCCAGCCTCAGAAGATTCAAAAGGACACTTGCCCAAGGATATATACTGATGAGCACCAAAGTCAGGGCTAACTTGCCATGGAAGAACCTAAAGGCCTAAACAACAAAGAGAGGCAGGCTGGGCCCTAGAATCAAAGGAGTCTAAAATTCTATAAGAGCTTGCTATGGACTCTATACTCTCATTCCCATCAGGCTACAAATTCAGTATGATAAAACACAAAGAATACATACTAAGCATGAGGTAAAATTAACACATAGTCATTTGAAGCAAAAAAAAAAAAAAACAAAAAACCTAGCATAGCTTCTGATGGTATAACCAATAGAATAATGAGACACTTTAGTGTTACATTCAACATGTCTATTTTCATTAGTCTGTGAAATGTTCTTACTATAGTCACTAACAGAAATAGCACTTTCAAACTCCAGTCTGCTCTAGATAACAAAATTACACTTAGCTTAAGCCAACTAAATATACAGTGAGCAATATTACTCCGTATGTGAAAATCAATTCGCCACATTTCAATGCTAAACCACTTCTCTGGTTCTTTATCTGCACATGACCACATTCATTCAAACAAACGCTGATGTGCCTAATGACTATTACATAAAGTATTAGATGATATCTGTGAAATCAGTTTTAAAAACTTGCCGAGTTGCTAGGCAATGCAGATACTTTAATGATTTGCTGGGAACAGCAAATTTCTACTTGTGTGCATGCCAGACACGCAGTAGGTTCCCAACTGTGAAACCTGGTTACACCTTCAGTAAAGTATTCAAGTCATGATTTATTCTTCATAACCTTAGTACCATAGCTTGTTGCTTTTTAAATTTTTCTGTGAGAAAATGCACAGTTTGATTGCTAAGGATCTTCATTCATTTTTTAAAAAGCTGATCACAGGTTTATTCCTTAGCATAGGACATTGATATTTTAACAGCTTAGAGACAGTTTCTTACCAGGTATAAGCCAGAAAAAAAACTGGAAAATCAACTTGAGTTTTACTTCGCCACACTCACAACCACCACCTCTCCTGTCAAGGTGTTCCATGACTCCAGATCTCCTCTGCATCTGTGTCTGACTCCTGACTGCAGTAAAATGTTCATTCTCCTTTCCAAAACCACCGAGCCTTCCAAAGCAGAGATCTGAACTGTTTTGAAGCTTAAAGGATATATTAAACCTCCAACAAAGAAATGAGCAATATGCATGGCTAGGGCGGGAAGTGGGGTGGAGAGCAGGTGGCAGGAGAGAAACCATAAAAAAGAGAAAACTGTAACCTCTTTGCTAAAGGCATTATAAACTGTTACAACCCTCATAGAAGGCTATTCAGGAATGTAAATCAGGAGTAATTAAAATATTACTTTAAACTAGGTATTTTACTTCTGGGATTCTAATCTAAAGAAATAATCCAGTATAGAAAAACCTATGTGAACAAAATGTTCACCCTAAGTGTTTACAATAGCAAAAATATCAGAATCTAGTAAATTAGTCTACTAACAGGGAAACATTTAAACATGTTATTCATATATCTCAGATGTCATGCATTCTTTAAAGTGATGGTTATATTGTATCTAGAGGTATATTAAATCTGGAAGGAAATATAATGAACTGTTAACAATGGGACAGAAGTGCAATACTTGGTGACTTTCTAAAACTTAGATTTTAAAAATTATTACATTTTATCATGAGAACAAACTTGTTAAAATTTGTCTTTCAATATTAATTGCAAATCCTATAAATGGACATACAAATTTTTTCTGTTTATCAGCAAGAGCTTATTGGGGCATGGTTTTATTGGGATATGAGTCTAAAATACAAAAAAATGAAAACTTAATTCTAGAATATCTATATGTAAAAATTAATGGGATGGGACCATAAGGTGAAAAAAAACCCAAAACACTTTAATACCAGTGAGTATGAAAGATTAATGGGAGTATCTATTTCTAAGATAGAAAAGAACCCTGTTCTTTGAGAATTTTAAAAGAATAATTAGAAGGAAAAAACTGGGCCTCTAGAGTCTTAGCCAGGAAAGTCCTATGAATCAAATAAAGAAGATAATGAGCCTAGCAAGGCCAGGCACGTAACGCCAATGTCCAGCTGACTAACTGAACCTGTACTTGCCGTGTGTTTGCCTGCTGGGAAGTCAGCATTCTGGAGTGAGGTCCCACCAAAGGAAAGATGTTATACATACACACAGAGGTACACCTTTGTGGTCTGCAGTACTCCATGACCCAAGGTAAGAGAAATGAGGCATTAGCAAACCAAGAAACAGGCTTGGATGGAAAAGCCCCTATACTTTGATCCTCTTTTCTATACCCACTTTATTATAAATTAATTAAAACAAAAATATTTAATACTTAAGCCAAACAAATATTTAAGCCATTAACTATTCACCTCAAGAGAAGCCTACAAACATATACATTTAAGTATAGAGGGGAAAATCCATTAAAGACAATAATTAGGAAGACTATCCTAGCAAATTATAAAAGAAAAATGTGTCCTACAAGAATAAACAAATCTTTACAAAAAAGCTAATCAGAAGTCCAGTGTTTCAAAGACTATCTCATTATTTATTAATAAGATTGAAAATGATTTCTATTATGATATATTAATAATTTACAAAGCATTTCACATATATTATCTTTCATTAAAGTCTTGAGAGATAGGTTATTATTATGCCCATTTAAAAGACAAGGGAACAAGTGATGGGTAAATTGGCAGAGCCAGACTTAACCTGAATTCCCTTCTATGAGTCCCTGTAGTTATCTATCTTTAACACCTCCTTATAGTTAAATGACACATGGAACACTGCCCAGGTGTGAGCCCCTCACTGACAGTGAACTTGAACTTGAAGGCCCTTCTCAACATACACAGTCTCAAGATTCGTGAATGGGTGTTGTACTTCTTCTTAAGGAAGTCATGGTAATTTAGAAGCAAATCATGTTAATTCTTTAGGAAGCAAGATATGTTAGAGAAAACAGATGCAAATATAAAATCAAGTTAAGTAAAACTATATAATCCTCAATTATTATTTGAAATATCAGAATAAACTCAAAAGGGACATATTTATTTTTTTTAGTCCTATGCTCTGAGAAACCTAGACAAAATGACCAACCCAATAACAAGGATCACTTCTAACACCCAAATCATGGTTCCCAAAGTACTATTTCCCGCTGAAAGAAACTAGGACTCCTTGGAGAAAAGCTGATCCTAGCCTGGGGTAGGAAAAGTACAGGATGGGCCTGGAGGATTTTGTCAGAGCAGGAAGCAAGGAAGCATCCAAAGACTCGACCTGAAGAGGTTCCCACTGGACACAATAGGAGGACACTCAGGCAAGGAGAATAATACCTGTATAAGCCCACCAAACAGGTTTGTATCCATGTGTTAATAATAATAATTATATATATAATATATAAATATTTAAGCCATTTTATATATATATATACACACACACATATATGTATATGTATATATTTATAGTGCCGTGTCACCTCTGAGGATTCTAGAGAACCAACCCATTTTTTTGCAAACTAGTCAAAAGGCAAAAGAATCAATTATTAACTTTGCCTTTCCTCAACAACCTGTCCTCTCTCTGCCTGTCCCTCAAGGTAGTTGATGAAAATCTCTCTTTAGCACTATTCCAACTAATAAATGAAGAAAGAATAATGGAATATTACCATCTTGCAAAACTATAGTTAAACAATGGCTCTAGACAATGATCATCTATAGCACTAACATCAAAGAGAAAAATAACTACATTATGTGATTCCTGGAGTACACAAAGAGCTATAAAATATTCCATACACACACAAAAAATCAAGCTTCTAGATGCAAATATCAATTTAAAGAAACAGACCAGAAAAGCATGTTTAACACCATCACAGAATGCAATCAACAAAATGAGACTGGAGAATGACAGAGGACAAATGATCCTGTTTCCTCAACAAATAAATTGCAAGAACAAAAACGAGGGGGACGGACGACCCACACACAGACAAGACTTAAGAAACAGATATCAGTGCAACATGTGGGCCTTGTGTGAATCCTGATTCAAAAAACTATGAAAATACATAGCAGATAATCAGTGAAATTTAAACCTTGACCTATCAATTGATATTAAATTGTTTTTACGCTTGATAATGACATGGTAATTTTTTAAAGAATCCTTATCTTTTAGCGATACATACAAAAATGTTTATGAATGAAATATGATATCTGAGATTTGCTTTAATCAAAGGATATTGGAGCACAGGTTTCATATTCACGGGAAGTGATTATGGCTGTCACAGGATGATTTAGCAGGGGATACAGTGTCCTCTTATCTACTTCTTTGTATGTTTGAAATTTACCACAATTATGAAATATACTTTCCTTACTAAAAATTACTCCAGATACTATGAATACCTACTTATCCTATGTATTTTAAACTTAGTAGAAACAAATAAATCCTCTTATACTGAGGGGTTTTGAATGTGATCATCGATTCTGTCTCCAAAATGAAAAACTTAATATATTTTCTTGAACAAAAATGAACATTAATATATTTATGTAAATATGAACAATAATGAACAGAAAACTTCCTATCACACAACTCTATTTATTCTCAAAAAGTTAATTATGATCCCACAACAAATACATATTATAACTACATGCTGAAATATGTACATATGCAAGTACATTAAAATTTTTTAAAAACTTATAATACCAGGAAAAAAGACATTATAAGGCAACATATTTAATTTTTTAGCAAAACCAGGGGATCTATATGCAGGATGAGACAGATAAAGATGTTAGAAAACACCCACAATTATTTGTCTCTTGCCTTCTTTTCTATGAAATATGTCAACCAAAGCATTCATGTGCTTCCAAAATTTTTCAAAGTTCCATATGCATAAACTTCCAACACATTTTTTTTAGACACTCGTTCACACTGCCACAGCATTCTTACATCATGATTGCCCCAAACATAGACCCCACTACCCTTACCCTGTTACTGCATTTCTTTATGAGCAGAGCTGCTAATATCACTTAAGGTAGTTAATAAAATCCAGTTTGGGTCAGACTGAATATAACACTTAACATAAAGGATAGAGAATACTAGATGGGATCTAATTTATATCATCAACATATATCATGAGCTCAAGAATTTAAGCTCTCGTTTTAAGGCACTGAAAGGTAGAGTGGCAGAATGCCTCAGGTCCATAGAGACTAGGAGCATATATACTCTAGATCTATAACATCAATCTCTACTTTGGTGATATCTTATTATATAAAATGCTATATACATATCAAGAGAAGTTCAGTATATTTGTTAAATATGTTTCAAAATTGGAGCAAAGTTGATATATAATAATATATCAGTTTCAGATATACAACAGTGACTTGATTATATACGTGACTAAATGCTCACTACAGTAAGCATAGTTACCCCCTGGTACCATATATGTTAAATATTTCTTGAACTGACCAGGAAAATGTCGATAGTATTTGGTACATAATTTTATAATAAATATTGGATAAATCAGGATTTCTTTTTAGAGAAATTTCAGTAAGATATTAGCTTAATCTAAAATACAATTCAAAATCTCTCCTGTTCAGGCAATGAAACACAGGAGATGTAATGATAGTATTCGTGTAATTACCATCACACTGCTAGGGTCACTGTAACCACAATACTCCTACTGGGGAGACCAGTGATCAGCAAGAAGGGCATGTAAAACGTACAGAATTAATAAAAAGGAGGTAGAAAAATCTATCTTTTGGCAGTTAATTCTGAAGGAATGCAAGGAGTGATCATGCACTTGACCATAGATGTGATGCCTGAACACTGTCATAAAATCAGAGGCAATAACACAAGCAAAGAGAAGGAGTAAAACAGTTCACACAGAGAAAGGCATGTCGCTTTGCAGGAGCATGAGATGGAAAAATATACGGCAAAGTAGTAGGCAGAGGTCAAATTTCTGATTCTTGGAAAGCTAATTCTGTTGTTGCTCTTATTCACAGATTTTTCAAAGGACATCATCTCTCCACTTGAAGTTTTCTATAGGATTTCAAATTCATTATTCTATTCTTTTCTTCTTGCTTCTCTTTGAGCGGCTACAAGTTTGATCATCTCTTTTGTTCTTCTGTAAAAGCTTTGGAGGGTGTCCAACTTCATGAGGTCTTTTTGAAGCAAGTTTAGGTAATGGATGCACATCCTGCTGGAATTGTATACAGACGTTTACTGATTATCTCCCTTAAGCTCTTCCAAGTAATTGTATTTACTGTTAGTCAGGCATGTACCTAGCCACACTTATCATATATAGTTTACAACTGCTATGCTTTTCGGGATATCTCCTCCCCGCCCCACTCCCCTCAACCCCCTCTCTATTATACTAAAGACACATGGTTTTAAAACAGTCATACGATTTCTCTTTCTTCTCACAAATTTGCCTAGTCAGTTGTCAAGATATTGTGCTTCATTCATTTTCTGTCCACAGATAACATTACCAATACACATTCAGTCTTTGAAAGAACAGTTTTCAAAGGCCATCTCCTGGGTAAACAGATGATCTCAGTAGCCTGAAAATGCATATTGGAAAGAAGGTTTTAGTTACATAAAAAATGTGTTAAAAATGTGATGCCATTATGTGTAAGTTCAACTTTCCCTAACCTTGGGTGTCAGATGGTCAAAAAATGGTCATTAATCAGATTTGAATACAGTTGCTTACGTGCAGTTAACTAAAGAACACTGATTAAATGACTCTTCATGATGTTGTAAGAGAAGAATTAGCAGAAAATTTTCAAAACCACTTTTAAAAAAACTATTTTCCTGTTCTCCCTATCTTTTAAGTTCATGCATTTATACATCATCATTATGGCATATATAAAATTTATGTAAAAATATTTCCTATTCACGTGAAAAGATGGTCCACATAGCTCATCACCCAGGAAATGCAAATCAAAACCACAATGAGATATCACCTCACATCAGTTGGAACAGCCACTACCCAAAAGACAAGAAATAATGAGGTATGGATAAATGAGAACCCTACCCACTGTTGGTCTGTTGGTGGGAATGTCAACTGGTACAGCCATTGTGGAAAGCAGTATGGAAATTCCTTAAACTAAAAATAAAAATACCATACCTCCCAGTAATTCCACTTCTAGGAATTTACTCAAAAAAAAAATCCCTGAATTGAAGAGATATATGCACCTCTATGTTTACTGCCACATTATTTACAATAGCCAAGTTATGGAAGCAACGAAAGTGTTCATCAGTAGGTGAATAAAGAAAATGTTGTACTTATACACATGGAGTATTATTTGGCCATAAAAAAGAAATAAATCCTGCCATTTGTGACAACATAGATGGACCTAGAGGGTATTATGCTCAGTAAAATAAGCCAGGTGTAGAAAGACAAGTACTGTATGATTTCACTTACTTATAGAATACAAAAGCAAAACAAAACAAAGTGAACAAAATAGCAGTAGACTCATAGATACTGAGAAGTGACTGGTGGTTAACATGGGGGAGGGGTTGGGGTGGGTGGTTGGGGAAGGTAAGGGGGATAAAGGGGCACAAAAATTCTCAATCATAAGTTGGTCACAGTGATAGTAATACAGCACGGAAAATACAATCAATGATTCTGTAATATCTTCCCATGTTGATAGATAGTAACTGCACTAGTGGGGGTGAGGATTTAATAATATGCAGGTAGAGCAGTGTTTTACAGTCGTTAGAGGAAGGGTTAATAATTAAAGTACAAAAATTTTGCCTAAGTCAGCCAAGTTAGACATAGATGCAAACTTCTAGATTATAAAATACATATACAAATATTGCAGTTTTAATAATCAGTTAAGAGACAACTGTATAAGAGACAGTATAGTTTTAAATGTGACACTACTGCACAATCTTAAAAATTCATTTACTGTGATTAAAGCCCAGAATCTCAGGTACCCATCAATAAGATGATCTATAAACAAACTATAGTATATTTATACCAGGAGTTATCAATAAAAAGGAAAAATTACTGATACACATGAAACTGTGGATGCATTTCAAAATCATTATGTCAAGTAAATGAAGCCAAACATAAGTGTATATACTATATGATTCCTTTTATATGCAATTCTAGAACTAGCAAACTAATCTCTGGGAGATGGGTACCAAGTGTCACAAGGGAACTTTCTGGAGTAATAGCAATGCTCTGTATCTTGAGGGCAGTTTCAGTTACAAAGGTGTACACACTTGTCAAATCTCACCGGATGTATACTATTTATACTTAAAAATGCGTGGGTTTGATTGTTATGTAAATTTAAAATAAAAATATAAATAAGTGTTGGATTCAATGCATTCCATATAAAATATCTGCAATTTATTTTGAAATGCATCAATGTAAGATGGTTTAACAGATAAAATACGATATTAGGTATATGGGTGACCCTGTAAAATTCTTTCAATTTTGGTCTACCTCTGAAAATTTTCATCAGGAAAAGCTGGGGAAAAAATGTGATTTCTAAAATGGTAGTGGGTAGAAGCTGGGTAGTAAAATATGGACAGATCATAAAAATGTTCTTTATTATTAAAAATGTTTAATTGGATTTATCAAAGTTTGAGAGAAAATATTTTTTATTTTATTATTTTTTTAAGAATCCAAAAACACAAGGAAGGAAAAGTAACATTTACTCTAGATCTTCACATTTTCTTTGGGAGCTTCGTATTTCTAACAGCTTAATTTTTCACCTGGGTTTGTGTTTTTCTAATAAATAATACATACTTATCTTCTACCTGTATCCAAATAACATAATTATGTCCACTTCATGAGTACTTCAAACAGCAATAACAAACATTTTGCTGGAAACATTTACCACAGTAGGAGCACTTGTGTGTGAAAACAAAATTACATATTCTCAGGAAATAAACTCATGGAAAGAGTAAGAGTAAAGAGAATGGCAAGGAATTCATACAAAAACATACTTGATTAACCAAGATTATTTCCCAAACACCTATTACAGTGCCAGTTTCCCCTGTAGTTATAGGAGGACACCTCAAAATCTGCTGCCCATTTATCACCCTAATTGTCCATCTATAGGAATCACTATTTCTACTTGCTCACTTACTAAATTATAAGTAGTTCTATAAAACTAAAGCCGAGAAAAAAATGTAAGCACAGATTCAAGATGGCGGCATGAGAGGTGACACAAATAGTACAAACCCACAA
This sequence comes from Phataginus tricuspis, assembly GCA_029783875.1. Lineage (NCBI taxonomy): Eukaryota > Metazoa > Chordata > Mammalia > Pholidota > Manidae > Phataginus > Phataginus tricuspis. The sequence goes on from JAQQAC010000477.1 coordinate 32,839,587, forward strand.
AATACTACAAAAATATAGTCAATTAATACAACTAACTCTAAAACAGCAAGAAGAAAGAAGGCTGAACCAGACTGCACACAGACCTCACAAGCAGAGCAGACCTCACAAAACAGGGTAACGTACAAAAGCCTAAATCCAGTGGGACCCAAGCCCTTCCCCCACCCCAGCTCACCGGCGGGAGGAAAAGAAACAGACTGGTGATGGGGTGGAAGCCTGGGACTACTGAACACCTAGATTTGGAGATCTGCTTTGTGAGTAGAAGCCTATATGGTGTGGTGCTCTGGACACTGGGGAGCTCACACGGGCAGAGGGCCTGGGAGACTGACATTCCAGATGTTTGTGGAGGAGAGAATCCACACCAGGCCACTCTGTGGCAGAGGAAGGGTGGGTGGTCTGAGAGGCATCCTACCAGCTAGAGGGCTGCTGAAGGGGCGGGGTTTGCACAGAGCTTGCTGCACGGGAGAAGGGGGAGCTGGACAATGCTATCTGTGTGCGCTCTGCCCAGCTGGGTGGGAACTTTGAGGAGCTTCAGGTGCGCCATCCCCCTGGCTGCCACCTAAGCTCCGAGGCCCCCCACTGTGACACACAGCCTGCCAAGCCTTTCTACTGGCCTGCAGGCACTAGCTTACAAACTGGCAGTCATGCATGGGGGTCAGGCTAGCCAGAGGGAGGCCCCGCCTACAACCGCTAGAGACACAAAGCACAGAGGCTTACACGTGTGTGCTTGGCCCATTGGCTCTGACACTGGAGACAGGCACCTCAGATGGGAATCAGGAAACAGATCTTTCCCCCCCCAGGCACCAGCTCTGCTCCCCTACGACTCCCAACCTCACTCTAGGGGCTGAGCAGTTCCAGAGACTGGAGCTTCTGTGCACTAGTGGGCACCACACAGAAATATAAAACGTTAAAAGACCGTGGTTCAGACCAAAATCTCACAAACCCCACAAAAAGGGCCAAGTCAAACTGAACTCACCAATCTTCCTGAAAGAGAGTTCAAAATAAATATTATAAACATGCTTATTTATGGAGGTACAGAAAAATATTCAATAACTCAGGAACGAATTTAAGTCGGAGATTCAATCATTAAGAAATTCAATACCTGAAATGAAACATACAATGGAGGGAGTTAAAAGCATATTCGATGTAGTAGAAGAGAGAGTAAATGGAATAGAAATTAGAGAAGAGGAATACAAAGAAGCTGAGGCACAGAGAGAAAAATAAATCTCTAAGAATGAAAGAATATTGAGAGAACTGTGTGACCAATCCAAACGGAACAATATTTGCATTATAGGGTTACCAGAAGAAGAAGAGAGAGAAAAGGGGATAGAAAGTGTTATTGAGGAGATAATTGCTGAAAACTTTCCCAGTCTGGGGAAGGAGATAGTCTCTCAAGTCATGGAGGTGCACAGATCTCCCAACACAAGGGACCCAGGGAAGACAACATTAAAACATATAATAATTAAAATGGCAAAGATCAAGGATAAAGACAGACTTTTAAAAGCAGCTAGAGAAAGAAAAAAGATCACCTACAAAGAAAAACCCATCAGGCTATCATCAGACTTCTCAATGGAAACCTTACAGGCCAGAAAGGAGTGGCATGATGTATTTAACGCGAGGAAACAGAAGGGCCTTGCACCAAGAATACTGTATCCAGCAAGGTTATCATTTAAATTTCAAGGAGGGATTGAACAATTTTCAGATAAGCAAAAACTGAGAGATTTTACCTCAAACAAACGACCTCTACAGTGTATTTTGGAGGGACTCCTATAGATGGAAGTATTCCTAAGGCTAAATAGATGTCAAAGAATGGAGGAGGAAGAAAAAGGAGGAAAAAAAAGAACCTTTAGATTGTGTTTGTAATAGCATATGAAGTGAGTTAAATTACACTGTTAGATAGTAAGGGAATTACCCTTTAAACTTTGGTAACCACGAATCTAAAGCCTGCAATGGCAATAAGTACATACCTATCAATAATCACCCTAATGTAAATGCTCTGAATGCACCAATCAAAAGACACAGAGTTACTGAATGCACAAAAAAACAAGACCCATCTATATGCTGCCTACAAGAGACTCACATCAAACCCAAAGACATACACAGACTGAAAGTAAAGGGATGGAAAAAGATATTTCCTGCAACTAAAAGGGAGAAAAAAGCAGGAGTTGCCAGACAAAATAGACTTCAAAACAAAGAAAGTCACAAGAGACAAAGAAGGATATTACATAAGGATAAAAGGGTCAGTCCAACAAGAGGATATAAGTATTATAAATATCAATGCACCCAACGCAGGATCACCTACATATGTGAAACAAATACTAACAGAATTAAAGGGGGAAATAGAATGCAATGCATTCATTTTATGAGACTTCAACACACCACTCACTCCAAAGGACAGATCAACCAGACAGGAAATAAACAGAGACAGAGGCATTGAACAACACTTTAGAACAGATGGACCTAACAGACATCTACAGAACTCTGCACCCAAAAGCAGCAGGATACACATTCTTCTCAAGTGCACATGGAATATTTTCAAGAATAGATAATATACTAGGCCACAAAAAGAACCTCAGTAAATTCAAAAAGATTGAAATTGTATCAACCAGCTTCTCAGATCACAAAGGTATGAAACTAGAAATTACACAAAGAAAATGAAAAAGCCCACAAACACATGGAGGCTTAATAACATGCTCCTAAATAATCAATGGATCAATGACCAAATAAAAACTGAGATCAAGCAATATATGGAGACAAATGACAACAATAATTCAACACCGCAAAATCTGTGGGACACAGGTAAGGCCATGCTAAGAGGGAAATATATTGCAATAAAGACCTACGTCAGGAGGGTAGAACAATCCCAAATGAGCAGTCTAAACTCACAATTAATGGAACTAGAAAAGGAATAACAAATAAGGCCCAAAGTCAGTAGAAGGAAGGACATAATAAAGATTAAAGCAGAAATAAATAAAATTGAGAAGTATAAAACAATAGAAAGAATCAATGAAAGTAGGAGCTGGTTCTTCAAGAAAATAAATAAAACAGATAAACCCTTAGCCAGACTTATCAAGAAAAAATAGAGTCTACACACATAAACAGAATGAGAAATGAGAAAGGAAAAATCACTATGGACACCACAGAAATACAAAGAGTTATGAGAGAATACTATGAAAAATTATATGGTAACAAACTGGATAATCTAGAAGAAATGGATGACTTTCTAGAAAAATACAACCTTCCAAGGCTGACCAAGGAAGAAACAGAAAATCTTAATAGACCAATTAGCAGCAAATAAATTGAATTGTTAATCAAAAAACTACATAAGAACAAAACTCCTGGACCAGATGGTTTCACTGATGAATTTTATCAAACATTTAGTGAAGACCTAATACCCATTATCCTTAAACTTTTCCAAAAAGTAGAAGTAATACTCCCAAACTCATTCCATGAGACCAACATCACTCTAATGCCTAACCTGGCAAAGATACCACAAAATAGAAAACTACAGACCAATATCCCTGATGAACATAGATGCAAAAATACTCAACAAAATATTATCAAACCAAATTCAAAAATAGATCAAAAAGATCATCTATCATGATCAAATGGGATTCATCCCAGGGAGGTGAGGATGGTACAACATTCGAAAATCCATCAACATCATCCACTACATCAACAAAAAGAAGGACAAAAACCACATGATCATCTCCATAGATGCTGAAAAAGCATTTGACAAAATTCAACATCCATTCAAGATAAACACTCTCAACAAAATGGGTATAGAAGGCAAGTACCTCAACATAAAGGCCATATATGACAAACCCATAGCCAACATTATACTTAACAACGAGAAGCTGAAATCTTTTCCTTTAAGATCAGGAACAAGACAAGGATGCCCACTCTCCCCACTTTTATTCAACATAGTTCTGGAGGTCCTACCATGGCAATGAGACAACACAAAGAAATAAAAGGCATCCAGACTGGTAAGGAAGGAGTCAAACTGTCCCTGTTTGCAGATGCCATGATAGTGTATATAAAAAAACCCTATAGAATCCACTCCAAAATTACTAAATCTAAAATCTGAATTCAGCCAAGTGCGGGATACAAAATTAATACACAGAAATCTGTTGGATTCCTATATACTAACAGTGAACTAGCAGAAAGAGAAATCAGGGAAACAATTCCACTCACAATTGCATCAAAAAGAATAAAATACCTAGGAATAAACCTAACCAAGGCAGTGAAAGACCTATACCCTGAAAACTACAAGACACTCTTAAGAGAAATTAAAAAGGACACTAATAAATGGAAATTCATCCCATGCTCTTGGCTAGGAAGAATTAATATTCTCAAAATGGCCATGCTGCCTAAAGCAATCTACAGATTCAATGCAATCCCTATCAAATACCAACAGCATTCTTCTATGAACTAGAGCAAATAGTTCAAATATATGGAACGACAAAAGACCCCATATAGCCAAAGCTATCCTGAGAAGGAAGAATAAATCAGGGGGAATTATACTCCCTGACTTCAAGTTCTACTACAAAGCCACAGTAATCAAGACAATTTGGTACTGGTACAAGAACTGACCCATAGACCAGTGGAAAAGAATAGAGAGCCCAGATATAAACCCAAGCATATATGATCAATTAATATACGATAAAGGAGCCATGGATATACAATGGGGAACTGACAGCCTCTTCAACAGCTGGTGTTGGCAAAACTGGAGAGATACATGTAAGAGAATGAAACTGGATTACCGTCTAACCCCATATACAAAAGTAAACTCAAACTGGATCAAAGACCTGAATGTAAGTCATGAAACCATAAAACTCTTAGAAAAAAACATAGGCAAAAATCTCTTGGACATAAACATGAGCAATTTCTTCATGAACATATCTCCCTGGGCAAGGGAAACAAAAGCAAAAATGAACAAGTGAGACTATATCAAACTAAAAGCTGTACAGCAAAGGACACCATCAGTAGAAAAAATGACATCCTACAGTATGGGAGAATATATTCATAAATTACATATCCGATAAGGGGTTGACATCCAAAATATATAAAAAGTTCATGCACCTCAACAAACAAAAAGCCAATAAGCCAATTAAAAAATGGGCAGAGGATATGAACAGACACTTCTCCAAAGAAGAAATTTAGCCAATAGGCACATGAAAAGATGCTCCACATCACTAATCATCAGAGAAATGCAAATTAAAAC
>JAQQAC010000477.1:32844817-32859645 GCA_029783875.1 Phataginus tricuspis
AAGAAATGGAAGCAACCTAAGTGTCCATCAGTAGATGAATGGATAAAGAAGATGTGGTACATATACACAATGGAATATCATTCAGCCATAAGAAGAAAACAAATCCTACCATTTGCAACAACATGGATGGAGCTATAGGGTATTATGCTCAGTGAAATAAGCCAGGCGGAGAAAGACAAGTATCAAATGATTTCACTCATCTGTGGAGTATAAAAGCAAAACTGAAGGAACAAAACAGCAGCAGACTCACAGAACCCAAGAATGGACTAACAGTTACCAAAGGGAAAGGGACTGGGGGGGATGGGTGGGAAGGGAGGGATAAGGGGGTAAAGGGGCAGTATGATTAGCACATGTAATGCAGTGGTGGGGGACATGGGAAAGGCAGTATTTATCGAGAAGACAAGTAATGATTCTATAGCATCTTACTACGCTGATGGACATTGACTGTAGTGGGGTATGTGGGGGGGACTTGATAATAGGGGGTCTAGTAACCATAATGTTGTTCAAGTGATTGTACATTAATGATACCAAAATAAAATTTTAAAAATGTAAGGAAAAAAAAAAGAAAAACTAAAGCCGAAATTTTTTCCAACTTTAATTTTTCCTGAAATTGATGGTCAAGTCTTTATGCCAGAAATATGAAAGATGCCATTTATCTTATGTACAGAAAACTAGAATTTTCCACTCCATAATTCAAAATAGCATACTCTAAATCACTAACCTAACTAATTTTAACTTAAATTTTATCATTTTAAGCTTATGAGTAGTCTCTGAAACACTAAAAATGTATGGAAAGATAATACAGATTTAAATGATACATCAGTAAATCCTCATGTACATGTAAAAAATAATTTGTTTTCACATTATTGTAAATGTAGAAAAAATATCTGTATAAAATGAGTTTTCAAGTTTAATAAAAAGCTAAATTTATAAAATAAACTATTCAAAATCAAAGGTTAGATCAGTCTTCATTGCAAATGTCATTTTAAGGTATGTGTTATAAATACACCTGGAGCTGATAGCAATGTATTGCTTTAATGAGACAGAAGGATTTAATTACTTGGAAAGAACAAAGCTGAAGCAGGCAGAGATGTCTGAAATCAGCTGGCACCAATGTCATCTCTTTTATTTATTACCTTCGTTGCTGATTCTTTGTCAAGGAATTTAATGTACTAAGTTGACAACAGTCCCCCATCCTGGCAGGAACTGGTGGTGGTTTTCTACTGAATAGCAATAGTAACATTCTCTGTTTGACTGCTGAGTGGTCCACCCCAGCTACACCTGAAAGAAGTCTGGTCCTTGCTCCTCCTGTTCAGTTACTGGGCTGGAGAACTGATCCCCGGGCTTCAGTAGATGGCACTCTTTCCTCTGACACAGCTGGCCATGAATTTCTGACAGAGTAGAAAGCGTGCAAACCTGGCATCATTCAGTATTTTTCCTTCTTTTTAATCTGTATCTCCAACCTTGGCAAGGGATTCATCTCTATCTTACATTAAAAAATGTGGACAAAAAGTCAAGTTGCAGGCTAGAAAAAATATTTGCAAACTGCATATATGACAAAGGACTCAGATCTAAATCATCCTCAAAACTCAACAGTAAAAAACAAACAATCCAATTAGATAATGGGAAAAACATGAAGAGACATTTCACTGAAGGCAAATCAGCACACAAAAAGATGTTCCACATCATTAGTCATTACAGAAATGCACATTAAGGCCACAATGAGATGTTACTACACACCTGCTAGAATTGCTAGAAAAACAACAGTGACAACAACAAATGCTGGTGAGGATGTAGATAAATTGCATATTTTATGCAATGCTGCTGAGAGAGTAAAATGGTACAGGTACTCTAGAACACAGTTTGACAGTGTAAAAATTGAACATATGCTTAACATATGGTTCAGCAATGACACTGGACATTCATGCCAAAGAAATGAAAACTCTGTCATTTGTCCACACAAAACCTACACATGATTGTTAATAACAGCTTTATTGTAATAACTAAAAATTGGAAACAAAATATCCTATAATAAGTGAATGGTTAAACAAACTGTGGTATATCCATACTGGGGAATACTACACAGCAATTAGAAGGAAAGAACCACTGATACAAGCAACAACTTGGATAGATCTCAAAGGCACTGTACTAAGTGAGAAAAAAAAAACGTCAGTCTTAAAAAGGTCATATACTATATAAATCCATTATACAACATTCTTGATATATAGCAAAACTATAGCAATGGAGAAAAGATTATTGGTTGCAAAGGAAAAGGGGTATGTAGACAACAGCATATGAGTGTGGCTACAAAGGGGTAGCATGAGGGAGATATCTGTGGTAATAGAATAGTTCTGCATCTTGATTGTAGTGGGGACTACATGAATCTGCACATGTAAAATGACACAGACTTTATACTAATGCAAATTTCCTGGTTTTAATATTGTACTATAGCTATTTAAAATTCAACCGATGGAAGAAACTGAGTGAATGGCATACAGGACCCCTCTGTACTATCTTTGAAATTTCCTCTAAATATATCATTATTTTTAAATAAAGAGCAGACACAAATTACCAGTATACAATATGGAAACCTAATTTGAATTGTAGTGATTCAGAGCTCAAGATGAAATGTACAGTCTACCAGTTATCAAAGCAAATGGAAGAGGCATATAATGTAATAGGAAATAACCAGAGATATATTTGCCTATTTTAACATAATTTATGTACATCTCAACCTTAAGCTACAGATTTTCTACCTATTAGTTCACTTTATATTAAGGAAGTTCTAGCACTAATTCAAACATTTACTGATAATCTACTATATGATTATATCTTTGCAGAACATAGGATGAAACCTATGAGTTGGTTGGTCTGAATTCAGAAACTGGCCCAGCCACTGCTACATCACCTTGAAAAAATTACTTTTTCTCTTTACAACTATTTTGCCATCTGTAAAATGATAATAGTAATGTATAAATATAACACGTATTATAAATAATATTGTAGGCCATATAATTATATAAATAAAATCGTTCTAAAATAAAATGATAGTATTAATATAAGGTAATTGATTCCTAAAAAGATTAATAGAGGTAATCCATGGGATACATTCAATGTAACAACTAGAACTTTTTAACCAAAGGCTGAAAAATGTGACCTATTTTTATTTGACTTCTGATTAATCAAGGTAGTGAGCTATACATAGTGTTCTGTGCAGTTAAGGAGCTGTATATTCTCAACAGAGAATGCCACACAGGAACTAATCGAGTGTTATGGGAGTTTTGAAGAGACAGATCATTTCAGATACAACAGAATGATGTTTGCAGAAGAAGTGCCACTGGTATAGGATTTCAGCTGAAAAATATACTGGGTCAGGTCTTTCCTGTCAGTGGGCACTACATACATGGTACATGGTACAGAGAAGATGGGAAAGTGAGAGGCATGCTCAAGTCATCCCGTCTTAATAATTACAAAGGTACAACCTCAGCTGAAAGATTCTTGCTCAAATTTCACAGGCAGGGCCATCATCAAACATTTCCCTTGCAAAGTGTCACTGTACGTTGGAAACCATAAGCGTACTTTTTACCCTGTGCAGCTCACCCTCTTCTGACAGAGAATTGCTAGGACCCTACTTCAGAGCTAAAATAACAAGTTCTCCCTGACAAAGTAGCAAGAGATGAACCAAGATTAAAACAATAGCCACCTAAGTGAACGTATGACATCCCTTAACGAACACAACATCTCACTGATCACTATTTATAAATACAAGTTGTATCTATCCAATTAAATTAAATAATGGCTAATCTAGATTGAATGTTGAGTGACTTTCTCTCTTTCCCAACTCAAAAAAATTTTTTAAAAAGCCTCAATTTCAGATAATGGGAAGCACGTAAAGCTATTTAGGAAAAACTAGATAAAAGTTTTCTAGGAATATCTTATATTTCAGAATAAAACTAGAAAGTGAAATATACTGCTTTGTTTACAAGAAGTTTCTAAGAGTCAATATCATAGATTAAAAAAGGAGAAAAGTAAGATTGATAAATTAGAGATAATTTATTATTCTTCATTCCCAAGGTATGTAGAACACAGTCAAAATTAATTCAGGGAGATTATAAATTGGATATTTGGCACTGACTGCATTATTCAGTAGAAATATCATGCCAGGGATCGGTTCCTAGAATTTATTAGAGCATAGCGCTCAAGAGGTTTGAAAGGGTATGTAGGAACAAATACACATATGAAACTGAGTGATTCAGTGTCCAGCTTAGTGCAGAGCGAGGGGACAAGGGAGCACCTGCAGATGTCCTCCATTTGCTTAGAAATTTTGCTCTCCTAACCCAAACCTTTTTAATGTCTCCCTGAAGCTTGAGTATTTCTTTAGCTACTATTTGAATTGCCTTTGTACATCCTTTCATAACAGAGCATTTAACAGGCAATCAATAAATGTTTAGTGAATGGATTACATGTTATTGCTCTTGGAATTCTTTCCAAATCCTCCCCAAAAGAGATACAGTAAAGCTTACTTTTATTTTGATGCACAGGTATCCGATGTTAGAGGTGGCACTTAAACCTTGAGCAGTGTCCGTGGGGCTGAAACACCAAAATTAACCTTATCCAGATGGGGGTTTTGAAGAGTGGGTTGGTTGGGAATGCACACCCTTGTTTGTTAAGGGCCCAGGAAAAAATGTTGATATACTGAAAGAAATCTCCAAGGACAAGTGCCAAAACTAAGATACCCTCTAATAATGGCCACTATTACTAATTGTGGGACATAAATTGTTTTAAGGTGATTAGGCAGGGATGGCCTTAAAGGAGCTAAACTGGAAGGAGATGGACTGAAGGGGCTAAGCTCATCAACTGTATGCAAGAGAACTCAACAGAGGGTGTTAAATCTGAAGAAGCGGCATTTCCTGCTCCAGCAAATGCCAGCATGCACGATGCAGTCAGTAAAGCTTTCCATAATTCTGGAAACCAAACCATACTTGGAAGAAGGGGGGACCACAGCTACTGAGGAGAGTTCCTAGAGCCGGCACCACATAGTTCCAATAACACTAAGGAATCCAGATTTGTCCCAGCCTGGATTACCCTAGTGCTGAACTACTTGATTTCTCCCCACCACCCGCAAACCTGAGGCTTCCAAACTTCCTCTCTAAACTTTCTGTGTCTATTATAGAAGAAAGCAATCAAAGAATGTCTTCCTTACCCTGATTTAGGTGAGAACAACCCAGAGAATCCTTTTTAAGATTTTTAAGATGAATTGTAAACAAGAATTGGAAAAAGTTACCACTCCCTATTGAGATTTCACCACATCCCCACTAGAACTGTTAAAAGACAACTGACAGCACCAAATGTGAGTGAGGAGGTGAAGCATCCAGAACTCTCATTCAACACTGGTGGGTTTAAAAAATGGTACAATCACTTTGGAAAACTGCTTGGTCGTTTCGCATAAAGTTCAACATGTGTCCCCACCATGACCCTGCAAATCTACTTGTAGGTATTTCTCAAAGACAGATGAAAACTTATGTCCACAAAAAGCCTTGTGTAAGAATATCCATGGCAAATGTGAGTCATAAAAGTCAAAAACTAGAAATAGTAACAGCCCAAACACTTGATGGGAAAATAAACACCCTGTGGTAGAATGATACAATGGAGTATTACTTAGAAATTAAAAGAAATGGCTGCCTAATACACAGAAGAATGCATCTCAAAAATAATATACTGAGTGGAAGAAGCCAAACCAAAAGAAAAGCCGTATGTTGTAGGATTCCACTTATCATAAAATTCTAAATTGGCAAAACTAACTCATTGCAATAGAATCAGAGCAGTCATCCTTCTGGCGTTGGGAGAGTTAGCTGGGAAGAGGTATGAGAGAATTTCGGGAGTGATGGAAATGTTCTTCACAGCTCACATAGTTGACAGTATTGTTTCTCTTGGTATCATGAGGTTTCAAATAAGAGTCAGCTGCCTGTTAGAGGGAAACCCAGCCCCTCGTTCCAGCATCCTTGGAAGTGTCACAAATGCTGGGTGATAGAGAAGCCAGGAGATAGAATTGCAGATGAATGCATAACCAGAAAGACTAAAAGCGGTAAGCAGCCAAGTCTGTGAAAGGAAACAGTGAGTACAGAAGACACTCCTTCTTCTACCTAAATAGAAGGTCTGCAGGGCAAGGCAGGGGAGGGCTTTCCCAGTAACCCTTTTATTCCTGTTCAGAAGACACTGTCCATGCTCTGAAATATCCTAAAATTCCTCTACTTCCAGGAATTACAGGAAATTACTCGCCATAAATAAATAAAACCCTCTCTGAATAAACTAACCATAAAGTCAGATAATTCAAGGGTATCGTTTCTGAGTCAAAACATTTATTTTCTGGATTCCAACCCTGCAGGCTTTTCTTATCTAGCCGTAAAGATCATGAAAGCCTGTGTTCATAGAGATTCAAGGTGTGCCCGGCCAGTACTCAGAAGACAGCTGCCCAAGAATATCACTATGACCCCAGCAGACTATATAAATGAAAAATAAACCTCTGCTAAGACACTGAGCTATTAGGATTATCAGTACCACAGCATAATCTAGATTATCCTTACTAATGTGGCATATTTCTTCTTCAACATTTTGAAAACTCATCTATTCACAGAAAGTAATTTGATTAATAATTATGTATAAGACACCAGTTAGTACCACTAAGGAAACCCCTAAATAATGGATTTAGTTCCTACCCTCAAGGTGATTATGGTCTGATAAGGGAGAAATACATGTATTGCAATAACCAAGATACACTAGTGTGATACCTGAGGTATTAACAGAGCATTAGGGGACATTCAGATTCAACATCAGTGTCTTCCTCTCTTAACTACAGTAAACCACAGGTGCTCACATTTCTAAACAATTAAAATGTGCTAGGCTTGTCATTTACTATAAATGCAGATCAGCATACAGAGAGGGCATTCAGAATAATCTATAGAACTTCAAATTCCTCTCTTCCTTGCCCCATTTCCCCAGAAGTTTCAGATACACCAGAATGGATATTCCTTGCTGTAGCAAGCCACCATTACCATTGGGAATATGCAGCTCGAAGGCTCCTGCACAGCTAACATACAATACAGGGCTAAATATATAGTTCATGTCCCCAAACACTAAAGTTTTTAGTATTAACCTTTGCACAGGTGTCCCATGAGTTCAGACATGGCTTTCACACATTCTCATATATTCTACACCACAGTATCATTTTAGTGTGCCACCTACGGCAGTTATTGGCACTGTTCACAAATAATGCCAGTCCTACTTGTTCTAGCACATGACAGCATTGCACATCCCTGCCCTCTCTGAAGTTAAGATATGCTGTGACTTGCTGTGGCCTATTAATCATGAACAGAGATGATATGCCTAGCTTCTGGGCTGTGGCCTGTAAGAGCCATATGTGAAAATACATGAATATAGTGTTTTTCCTACCTCAGTGTTTGGAAAGGCTGTGTTGTGATGGAGCTCTGCTGGCCTGAGTTCCTGAGTGACCACAGGGAGTAGAGCCGGCCCCTCCCAACTTACACTGAATACCTAGAATAACCAGGAAATTAAAATTCCTTGTGATGAGTCACTGGGAGTCATTCATTATCCAAAAGTAACAAACTATCCTGTTATAACACTTGTTATTCCTAAACTGTTACCTACTGCTGGCACTCTTTTTTGCTGGACAAGTTTTTAGATTTCTTTGCCTCCTGTCCCTCTCAGCTTTTGTATAAAAAAAGTTGGCCCTTTATCAGAATTACTAATTAGAGGACTCATTTTCTTCTTCTCCAAGGACTTAACTTTCAGAGTCGAAGGATACAATTTCTACTCTTTTGTGACTCTAAGCCAAATGTTATATGTTTTTAAGGTATTTATTCAGAGACAAAGGTGGATATGAGAGAAAAAAAAGAGAATGAATAGGGGTGGGCAGGTGGAAAGGATGGAGAAAGAAGTACACATCTAAGGATTCAAAGAGATTGTAGAAACAAAAATGGTACTATAAGCCTGCTGCACAATAGTAAGCACCCTTCCACAGTAAAGTAATAAATATTACAGTCCTTTAAAAAGTGAAAATAAAGTCCAATCAACCATGCAGATAGCCTTTTGCAGATATGTCCAGGGGCTTAAAGCCAATCTGGCTGTGGGTACAAATGAAATCAGAGCTGTTCCCTTCTGGATCCTCTTTTCACTCTTGGTAGTCCGTTTGTAAGGAATTACCAAGTGTATCTGCCTCCAGAAATGCTTATAGTCTTTGAGCTAATACAGAGAGGAAATAAGGACAAAATGAAGTCTGGCACGAATGGATAGAGAAAATACTGACAAGGAAGGGCAGGGCTTATAAAGTATTCATTGGTCATTTAAGTATTAAAAATATGGATATTCCATTTAGATCTGGAGTTATACAAGCAAAAAACCATCTTTTCCAAGAACAAGATCTGAAAATTTAGAAAATGTCATGTCCCAAATTAGAGGTCTTGGATATAATTAAAATTAGAATCTTTCCAAAAGAATAATAAATAGTATATCTCTTGGAAATAAAATTATGTCAACTCATTCCTAATTTAAGTATAATAAATGACTAAAATGTACAAAAATATAGGTAAAACAGCCCTGAAAGCTTCAGTCCTAAAGACTCTATTATATTCCTCATCTAGCACCTCGGGGCACAAAATAGCAAATGCTTAATAAATATTTAATTTAGTGGTTTAAGGGTTTTACCCATAAACACTGTGATCTAATCAAATGTTTTTGATTGTTCCGTGATTTCCAGTCTCAGATTTGTTCCCATGGCACTCTGATATATTTAAACTCTTTTAAAACCCAAAAAACAAATCACTACTATAATGTGATGTAACTTTTTTGTTAGTGGCTTCAGTGAGGTAATGCCTAATTAAATCTATCAGTCTTCACTCTCTCCACTGACACAGCATCAGAAATATCTTCTCTAAAAGTAAAAACAAAAACAGACCTAAAATGTATTAGAATATGGGTCAATGTGTATCTCAGGAATAATCAATTGATAAAAATAATAGTACACTAAACTAATCCATAAAACCCCTGCATTAATCTAATGGAAAAATCAAGGCACATTATTCTTGCACGTTAATTTTAAGCACATCTAAGTGCATATCCAGAAGCCGTCGATCTTTTGGTTACCACCACAGGGCAGGACTGCTTAAACAGTTATCATTGGCTACACCATTCAGGAGTATTTAGCAAAAGCATGCAAGCCACAGATGAAAAATTGTTTGAAAGACTGTTAAACCCCTATTTTAATGAAAAAGAAACTTGCAAAGTTAAAAACAGTAGGTCTTTTATGGTGTTTTCCCCTTGGAAAAAGTCTTGGGCCTAACAGCCTAAAGGTAGGTTTGCTCTTCTTAAGACCTCAAAGCTGGACCATCTCTATGAAGTAGTACATCAACTGTGATTGGCGTTTTTTGCTTTTATAAACAATTTAGGGGCTTCAAAGGTATATAAATTTTTGGAGGAAACCAAATTACTTTTATAGGGCAGGCCTGATATGGGAATAAGATTGGTTCACATGGCTTTAAAAATTAATGCCCACAGTCATATTCTGACGGCAGCCTGCACTTGAAGTGGAAATAAAACAACATTATCACAATCAAGAACTATGGCTTATTCCTCCCTATCAATGGGCCAACTTAGAGTATACTGGTTCCCACAAAAAATACCCATTAGCTCTGGTTTTTGTCATGCCACACAACTGTGGTGAAGAACACGACACCTCCGTTTGATCCTACTGACAACTTCAAGACATTTTGTACTTTTGCAAAAGAAGAAATGAGTAAGCCTGCAAAGGACAGCTCTGTATTCAACCACCAAAAGCTGATGATGAAATGCCTACCACTTAATTCCGCTGCGACCATCCCTCAGCGTACACTCAGGACTTGAAGACATGAGCTCAGCAGCAGTCATGCAGTATGGCTTCTGGACGGCACACACTTAGAATGCAGAGTGACGTCCAACTATTGACCTCTATTCTCAGCACTATGACCCTGCTGAACAGCCACAAAACCAATAGTCAGCCCTCTGATAAAAGGGAAGAGAAGAAGGGAGTGAGAATGCTCTTCTAAAACCAAAAAGGGCACAGCAGCTGTGACAGCCAGGTGATTCAGGGCGGAAAGCATCTCAACCAGAAAGTACTGAGCAAGAAAAACCAGCAAGCTAATGCAGGAGGCAATCAGAAGAAAACAACAAGAATTATTTATTCAGGAAAGAATTTATTTGCATAAGAACCAAATGAACACAAAATGAGAGAAAAAATCAAAAGTACAATAAAAAAGGGAAAATATGTTCCTCAAGAGTATTAAGCAATATGTGTAGTAGTTAAATACACTCAAGGACTGCAATACAAGATACTCATAGATACAGCTAAAGAGGTTCAGCCTCACCATCCCTTTCCTGTGTTTCATCTCGTAAGTCCTCTCATGTCAAGACTCTAGTATCTCTGGCTGCCTTAAATGCAAGATATATGCTAAGAAGTCACACTAGGAAATTGGCAGCTTGCTTACTCCCAGGCATCAGCATTGCAGAGGAAGTTGAATGGAAAGAACTCCTTAACCCAAGGGAATTTCCCTAGGAGGCAGGTTCCACACACTCACAATGCTCCAAGTTGTCTAAGCAGCATTTTACTCATATTGTTTGCTTCAACCTTCACTATAGTCCAACACAGTATCATTTCACAGATCTGGAAACTGAAACTTGAACAAATTACTTGTCAGGGGTCCTCCCAGTAGTAAGTAGCAGATCTGGGTTTCCAGGCCAGGCTGCTGTGATCCCAGAGTCCATGCTCTTTCCACTGTATACGTTCCATGCTCCAGCATTCAAGACACACTGCTTCCTCCTGGGCTAGTTTGTGAACCAGGTAAAAATTCAGGGACATCAGTATGGTCCAGTAAGATGAAATGTGGTTCTGACAAGAAATAATTTAACCAAAAGAGATAATGGATGAGAAAACATTCCCCTCTGTCTACAGACACTAAAAGAAATAACTTGGGAGAAAGTGGGGTTGTATGGTTTACAATTTTGGAGAGCATCCCAAAAGAATACTCATCTATAGCAGTTGCCTTCCTCCTGGTTCACATTGGTATGCACACGGGGTCTCGTCTATCTGTCCCAAAAAGACCTAGTCTATGCCCTCTGGGAAGACGTGACCAGTTTTTACCTGGGAAGGCATCAGAAAACAGGTGGCATCCGAACTATGTCTTGAAGAAAGAAGAGTTGCCATGGAAAACCCAGTTTTATGGCTCTTAACTCCTTTAGCCACACAGAAAAAAAAAAGAAAAGAAAGGGCAACCTAGTGGTTGGAAATCTTTGTAAAGTAATGTTAGCCTACTGAGAAGGAACCCCTGGAGTGGGTGGGACTTAACTGCTGGGTTCTCAGCAACTAAGGAAGGCACTGTGCTGACCATCGAAGAGAACTGCAGGTGAGACTCTCAGGACTGGGAGCTGCAAGTTGATGGTGCACAAAAACTCAAGAATCCTACAAGAGTCTGATTAACATCCCCCAATCCAAGAGAGCATATATGCAACAGTATTCAATAGTATTAGTCAATAATTTTGTTGTCTGTAGTAACAGACTAATGACCCTCCCAGCCAAAGATTTCCTCCCCAATACTTAAGAATGTGACGTTAAAGGCAAATTAAGATTGCTAATCAACTGATTTCAAAATGAGACAGGTTGTCCTGAGTTATTCAGGTTGACCCAATTTAGTCACAAGAGTTCTTCAAAGTGGAAGAGGAAAGTGAAGAGAATCAGAGAGATGGTGATGTGACATGAGAAGGACTGAAAATGGAGGATGGGCTCACGAGCCAGGGAATGCAGGCAGTCTCTAAAAGCTGTAAAAGACAAGGGAGCAGATTCTACTCTAGAACTTCTGGAAAGGAAAGTAACCCTGGAGACACCTTGATCTTAGCCCCGTGAGACCATGTTTGTCTGACTTCCAGAACCATCAGATAACAAGTTTGCATTAATTTTTTAAAGCAGCTGCAAGAAACACCATGCTGTGCCACGTTCCAGATGACCAGCAATGGAAGTGAGAACCTGAGGTTTATAAGCTGGAGATGATGAAGGGAAGAGTGAGGTAAAGGAAGGGAGGCCAGCTGCACCCCTTTCCCTTTGTCTTGGCATCCTCAGGGCATACTTGAGCTGGGTTAAAGGCATAACCATTAACTCTGAATGAAGGTTGGAGATTTGACTATTACACAGACTACATTAATTACTGGCAGGAGGGCATTTTATTATTCAAGTTGACTAGAAGAGACTTAGGATTCACTCTACATTTCATCCAAGACACGGGAAGAACTATCCACATGGAATAAATTTAAAGGGACAGTGGAAAACAAAAGGAAACTTGCTGGCTGATTATCCCCCTTAAGTCCTGCTTATTCAACATGACAGCTACATACGATTGAAAAGGAATGGCAAACAGTGAGCTCCAAGAAGGTGACAGCATGACGAGTCGGTAAGTTGATCTCCTACTGTAGCACTTGAGAGTTATACATTTGAGAAACAGGAAACATAATGAAGACACTGTAAAGCTGTACAAAAAATGAAACAAAGAAAATGTCAAAATGAATAAGGGAGGGTGCTACAAATTGTATTAGGGATATATGCACACAGAAGAGTAGGAATTTGCAATTAAATAAATCAAATATAGGTCAACAAAATTTTCTTCAGTTCTGCTATTGACTGAATGTGTCCTCTCTCAAAATCCTGTGTTGAATCTAACGCCCAATGTGATGGTATAGGGCGCAGGGCCTTTGGGAGGTGCTTGGGTCATGAGGATAGAGGCCTCATGAGTAGGATTAGTGCTCTTATAAAAGAGGCCTCACAGAGCTCCCTCACCCCTTCCACTATGCGAGGACAGTGAGAAGATGGCCATCGGTGAGGAGGCGGGCTCTCACCAGACTCTGCATCTGCCAGCACTGTGACCTTGGACTTTTCAGCCTATCAAACTGAAAAATAAGAGCTTGTTGTTTACAATCCACCCAATTTATGGTCTTGTTTTTATACCAGCCTGAACAGACTAAGCCAAACCCCAAAAGGAGATGATTTCTAAATAATCCTGGTGAGTTGAACACAGGCATTTCTCATAACAACTTCCCTCTGCCACTCCATGAAAATAAAGGAATTTAAAATATCAATCACACAAATAGAAAAGAAGTGGTGAGATGGCAATGTAATGTGGAAGGTTAACGCAGGTAAATGGGTAATACCCTAGCTTAGCAAAGCAGCAACGGCAGATATCCAAGACAGTACAGAGAGACAACAAACAGCAAACCAAAGACTCAGGACCTGGAGGCACAGGGTGCCCTGAGGATGAAGGCAAGGGCTGAAAATAGTGAACTACCTGGTACTCTGCATCGGCAATAATCTCCCCCAATCTAAACGAAATATTAGAAGTTTACTCTGTGGATAAACAAAGCAAAGAAGACAATGAACTTGGGATATGAATTCTGCAGACATTGAGCACAGTTCCAAAAGAGTAAACACTGAGAAATTAGGAGAAAGTCTGAATTAAAAATGACTAAGGCTTCCCCTGGCTCACTTACTGCTCTAACCACCTTAGACACTTATTGCCCAGGCTTATACCCCTGAGGAATAAGATTGGTGAATTCCTCAAAGACAATGGTACTCAAAGTGTAGCCCACAGAAAGGGGAGGGACAGAATGAAGAATAAAACCAAAACAATTTTCATAATAGCATTTTGACATTATTTGCTATTTTCCTGTTGAAATTTGCATTAATGGTACAAAAATAATGGTAGGAAAAGCTGCTAGTTTCTTAGCAAGAATCAAGACAATAGCACAAACCTTAGTTGTCACTATATTCTTTGGCATTACATGCTTGCAGATTTTTAAACAGCTCAGTTCACTTAAATTTCTTGACAAAGCAGTAAAAATTATTTTGTAGACCTCAACCTTTGGTTACATTCTTTTCAATATTCTAAGTGACAAAATGAGAGGTAGATATAAAGCACATTTGCTCCACACTGAAGAATGACTTATCTCCAAAAAAAGATTGAGTATTATTGTTTGACTTCTCAGCTGAATCAATGGCTTTTTTTTTTGTGGAACATCATTTCTACCTCAAAAATGACTTACAAGGACTTCCAGGAAGATGGTGGCATGAGCAGGGCACCAGAAATCTCCTCCCAACACTATATTTATCTATGAAAATACAGCAAATACAACTATTCCTAAAAGAGAGACCAGGATACACAGGAAAGTGCACAGTATGCAGCTACACCTGAGAGGACTCGGCACCCCGCGAGGCAGTCATAAAGAGCACAGCTGACATACGTGGCAACTACCAGCAACCACTTCTATAGCCATGAAAAGACAGAGGAATATGGTACAGACAAAGCGTCAGACCCAGACAACCCCAGAAAGGGAACCTGAAGGGATGGACATGCACAGTCCTCCTGAAAAAGAATTCAGAATAAAAGTCATAACCATGCTGACGGATCTACAGAGAAATGTCCAAGAGCTGTAGGAGGAAGTGAGAAAAGCCTATGCAGTAATCAGACAAGCCATCGATGGGCTTAACAGCAGACTGGATGAGGTGCAAGAGACTGTTAATGGAATAGAAAACAGAGAACAGGAATACAGAGAAGCTGAGGCAGAGAGAGATAAAAGGATCTCTAGGAATGAAAGAATATTAAGAGAAGTGTGTGACCAATCCAAACGGAACAATATTCGCATTATAGGAGTACCAGAGGAAGAAGAGAGAGAAAACGGGATAGACACTGTCTCTGAAGAAATAATTGCTGAAAACATCCCCACACTGGGGAAGGAAATAG
>JAQQAC010000477.1:32859655-32886545 GCA_029783875.1 Phataginus tricuspis
CCCACAGATCTCCCAACACAAGGGACCCAAGGAAGACAACACCAAGACGCATTAATAATTAAGATGGCAAAGATCAAACATAAAGACATAGTACTAAAGGCAGCTAGAGAGAGAAAAAAGATCACCTACAAAGGAAAACCCATCAGACTATCATCAGACTTCTCAACAGAAACCTTACAGGCCAGAAGAGAATGACATGATATATTTAACGTAATGAAACAGAAGGGCCTCGAACCAAGAATATTGTATCCAGCACGATTATCATTTAAATATGATGGAGGGATTAAACAATTTCCAGACAAAAGAAAGTTGAGAGAGTTTGCCTCTCATAAACCACCTCTACAGGATATCTTAAACGGACGCCTCTAGAGGGAGGCACCCCTAAGGCTAAAAAGACGTCACCACAGAAAATACAATCATAGCAAAGAAAGCAGACCATCCAAATACTAACAGCAAAGAATAAAACACCTAATATATAAACAATGGAGGAGGAAGAATAAGAAGGGAGAGATAAAGAAACATCAGACAGGGTTCACAATAACTTAACAAGAAAGTTAAGTTATATTCTTAGATAGTAAAGAAGCAAACCTTGAACCTTTGGTAACCACGAATCTAAAACCAGCAATGGCAATAAGTACATATCTATTGATAATCACCCAAAATGTAAATGGACTGAATGCACCAATCAAAAGACACAGAGTAACAGAATGGATAAAAAAGGAAGACCCATCTACATGTTGCTTACAAGAGACTCACCTCAAACCCAAAGATATACACAGACTAAAAGTGAAGACATGGAAAAAGATATTTCATGCAAACAACAAAGAGAAAAAAGCAGGTGTTGCAGTACTTGTATCAGACAAAATAGACTTCAAAATGAAGAAAGTAGGAAGAGATAAAGAAGGACATTACATAATGATAAAGGGGTCAGTCCAACAAGAAGATATAACCATTATAAATATATATGCACCCAACACAGGAGCACCAGCATATGTGAAACAAATACTAACAGAATTAAAGGAGGAAATAGACAGCAATGCATTCATTTTAGAAGACATCAACACACCACTCACTGCAAAGGACAGATCAACCAGACAGAGAATAAGTAAAGACACAGAGGCACTGAAAAACACACTAGAACAGATGGACCTAACAGATATCTACAGAACTCTGCACCCAAAAGCAGCAGGATACACATTCTTCTCAAGTGTACATGGAACATTTTCCAGAATAGACCACATTCTAGGCCACAAAAAGAACCTCAGTAAATTCAAAAATATTGAAATCCTACCAACCAACTTCTCAGATCACAAAGGCATAAAACTAGAAATAAATTTTAGAAAGAAATCAAAAAGGCTCACAAATACATGGAGACTTAACAACACTCTCCTAATTAATCAATGCGTTAAGGCCAAATTAAAACAGAAATCAAATAATATATGGAGACTAATGACAACAATAACACAAAGCCACAACTTCTGTGGGATGCAGCAAAGGCAGTTCTAAGAGGAAAGTATATTGCAATCCAGGCCTATTTAAAGAAGGAAGAACATTCCCAAATGAACAGTCTAAAGACACAATTACTGAAATTGGAAATAGAAGAACAAATGAGGCCCAACGTCACCAGAAGGAGGGCCATAATATAGATCAGAGAAGAAACAAATAAAATTGAGAAGAATAAAACAATAGAAAAAAATCAATGAAACCAACAGCTGGTTCCTTGAAAAAATAAACAAAATAGATAAACCCCTAGCCAGACTCATTAAGAGAAAAAGAGAATCTACACACATAAACAGAATCAGAAATGAGAAAGGAAAAATCACGACGGAGCCCACAGAAATACAAAGAATTATAAGAGAATATTATGAGAATCTATATGCTAACAAGCTGGAAAACCTAGAAGAAATGGACAACTTCTTAGAAAAATACAACCTTCCCAAACTGACCAAGCAAGAAACAGAAAAACTAAATAGACCAATTGCCAGCAATGAAATTGAAGCCATAATCAAAAATCTACCCAAGAACAAAACCCCCAGACCAGATGGATTCACCTCTGAATTCTACCAGACATATAGAGAAGAAATAACACCCATTCTCCTTAAAGTTTTCCCAAAAATAGAAGAGGAGGGAATACTTTCAAACCCATTCTATGAAGCCAGCATCACTCTGATATCAAAACTGGGCAAAGACCTCACCAAAAAAGAAAATTACACACCAATATCCCTAATGAACGTAGATGCAAAAATACTCAACAAAATATTAGCAAACCGAATTCAAAAATACATCAAGAGGATCATACACCATGATCAAGTGGGATTCATCCCAGGGATGCAAGGTGGTACAACATTCGAAAATCCACCAACATCACCCACCACATCAACAAAAAGAAGAACAAAAACCACATGATCACCTCCATAGATGCTGAAAAAGCATTTGACAAAATTCAGCATTCATTCATGATTAAAACTCTCAAACAAAATGCATATAGACGGCAAGTACCTCAACATCATAAAGGCCATATATGACAAACCCACAGCTAACATCATGCTTAACAGTGAGAAGCTGAAAGCTTTTCATCTAAGATCAGGAACAAGACAGGGATGCCCACTCTCTCCACTGTTATTCAACATAGTACTGGAGGTCCTTGCCACGGCAATCAGATAAAACAAAGAAATAAATACAAGGCACCCAGATTGGTAAAGAAGAAGTCAAATTGTCACTATTTGCAGATGACATGATATTGTACATAAAAAACCCTAAAGACTCCACTCCAAAACTACTAGAACTAATATCTGAATTCAGCAAAGTTGCAGGATACAAAAGTAAAACACAGAAATCTGTTGCTTTCCTATACACTAATGATGAACTAACAGAAAGAGAAATCAGGGAAACAATTCCATTCACAACTGCATCAAAAAGAATAAAATACCTAGGAATAAACCTAACGAAGGAAGTGAAAGACCTGTACTCTGAAAACTACAAGACACTCCTAAGAGAAATTAAAGAGGACACTAACAAATGGAAATGCATCCCATCCTCTTGGCTAGGAAGAATAAATATTGTCAAAATGGCTATACTACCTAAAGCAATCTACAGATTCAATGCAATCCCTATCAAACTACCAACAGCTTTCATCAATGAACTCGAACAAATAATTCTAAAATTCATATGGAACCACAAAAGCTCCCAAATAGCCAAAGCAATCCTGAGAAGGAGGAATCAAACAGGGGGAATTATGCTCCCTAACTTCAAGCTCTACTACAAAGTCACAGTAATCAAGACAATTTGGTACTGGCACAAAAACAGACCCACAGACCAGTGGAATAGAATAGAAAATCCAAACATTAACCCAAACATGTACAGTCAATTAATATTTGATAAAGGAGCTTTGGATATACAATGGGGAGATGACAGCCTCTTCAGCAGCTGGTGTTGGCAAAACTGGACAGCTACATGTAAGAGAATGAAACCGGACTACTGTTTATATCCATACACAAAGGTAAACTCAAGGTGGATCAAAGACCTGAATGTAAGTCATGAAACCATAAAACTCTTAGAAAAAAACAAAGGCAAAAATCTCTTGGACATAAACATGAGTGACTTCTTCACGAACATATCTCCCTGGGCAAGGGAAACAAAAGCAAAAATGAACAAGTGGGACTATATCAAGGTTAGAAGCTTCTGTACAGCAAAGGACACCATCAGCAGAACAAAAAGACATCCTACAGTATGGGAGAATATATTCATAAATGATGTATCTGATAAGATGTTGACATCCAAAATATATTAAGAACTCACGCACCTTAACAAACAAAAAGCCAATAATCCAATTAAGAAATGGGCAGAGGACATGAATAGACACTTCTCTAAAGAAGAAATTCAGATGGCCAACAGGCACATGAAAAGATGCTCCACATCGCTAATCATCAGAGAAATGCAGATTAAAACCACAATGAGATATCACCTCACACCAGTGAGGATGGCCAACATCCAAACCACAAACAACAACAAATGTTGGCGAGGATGTGGAGAAAAGGGAACCCTCCTACACTGTTGGTGGGAATGCAAATTAGTTCAACCATTGTGGAAAACAGTATGGAGGTTCCTCAAAAAACTCAAAATAGAAATACCATTTGACCCAGGAATCCCACTCCTAGGAATTTACCCTAAGAATGCAGCAGTCCAGTTTCAAAAAGACATATGCACCCCTATGTTTACTGCAGCACTGTTTACAATAGCCAAGAAATAGAAGCAACCTAAGTGTCCATCAGTAGATGAATGAATAAAGAAGTTGTGGTATATATACACAATGGAATATCATTCAGCCATAAGAAGAAAACAAATCCTACCATTTGCAACAACATGGATGGAACTATAGGGTATTAGGCTCAGTGAAATAAGCCAAGCCGAAAAAGACAAGTATCAAATGATTTCATTCATATGTGGAGTATAAGAACAAAGAAAAAAACTGAAGGAACAAAACATCAACAGACTCACAGAACCCAAGAACGGACTAATAGTTACCAAAGGGAAAGGGACTGGGGAGGATGGGTGGGAAGGGAGGGGCAAGGGGGGAAAAGGGGCATTACGATTAACAGATGTGATGTTGGGGGGGGCACTGGGAGGGCTGTACAACTCAGAGAAGACAAGTAGTGATTCTATAGCATCTCACTACACTGATGGACAGTGACTGTAATGAGGTTGGTGAGGGGAACCTGATGAAGGGGGTAGTTTAATCACCATAATATTGCACATGTAATTGTAGATTAATGATACCAAAATAAATTATAAATTAAAAAAATGCTAAAAAAAATAAAATAAAATGACTTACCAAGAAACCATGGTCATTCAGAGTTGGGTATTTGGTAGACATTTTTTACAAAATGAACACAGTAAGCCTGCCACTTCAAGGATAACAACTGATAGTACTTATTGCCAGTGATAAAAATCAAACTTTAAAACAAAAAGTATGGTTTTGGATAAGTTATATCTACTGCGACAAACTTGAAAGTTTTCCCATCCTTTATTTTTCTGGTGAGATTAATGATAGTTAAGCAAGTGTGATATTTTGATATTGTACAATGAGATATGCCAATATTTAGAAGACTGGCATAACTTATTCAACCAGTAGTATTTTGCAAATGACCAATGCATGTTCAAAATGTTACAAATCCATGGGTGGGATTCATTCAAAGGGCAAGACAGACCAATGGATTCGAAAAGTTCATTGATATGATTTCAGATTACGCAGTGCAACTAACCTATAAGAACTCAACCATTTGTCAAGTTTTGGTGTCAAGGAGAATATCCATAACTATCTGAAAAGACTAGTAAGTTTTTAAAAAGCTAAAGATAAACCTTAGAAAAACCTCACTGAGTGTGGAACCAAAAGACAAAGAGAGGGAATACAGATGAAAACAAGATTAGAAAATTAGAGGAGAACTCCAGAAAATACAAAATGCAAAAATAACAGATGAAACAGAAAGAACAACTAAAAAGTTGTGTGTGTGTGGCTGAAACATGGAGAGGAGGTGTTAAGAAAAAATGTTTCCTAAAACTGGAAGATAAGTCTACAGAATTCAAAGCTCTACTAAATGCCCAAAGTGCCAAGCACCAGAAATCATTTTTAAAATCACATGTATGAAATTTCAGAAAAAATTTCTGTAAAAATTGGAAAAATGTTTGAAAGTGCAAAGTAGGTAAGAAGAGGCTTTCTCAATAACACTGAAAATTGAAAACAACTGCCTTCAAAATTCTAAAGGAGAATGACTTCAACCTAAAATTTCTCACCTTGATAATCAAGTATGAGTGAAGAATAAAGACATTTTCAGAAAGGAATGTCAAGAACAAAACAAACCAAAAAAACCCCTCGCAAGAATCCTTTTCCAGAAATCTACCAAATGTGTTTGAGATATATTTAAAGGAATATCACTAAATAAAATTATTATTGAATCCAAAAAAATATTTGTACAAGCAAAAATTATTAACTATAGTATACTGTGTGGCTCAGCTTTGAAGTATATTTTACAGTCACACTAATGGTAAAACTGAATATTGATCTCACCACAACTCATAACTAATGAAACAGGAGAAAGGGGAGGAAAACTAGGGGGTGCAAACCAGGAAAAGGAATGGAAACAAACAAACAAAAAGGATAGCATCTATAATAGATCAACATAAATCACCTTAAATTTTGAAAATCAAGAAATAGTTACTTGAGCATATTGCTCAGAAATGAGAAAAAACACTTAAGAAAGTTGAAAGTGGTTGCCACTGAGTACGAAGGAGTAGGGCATGAAATCACTGATATGTGTTAAAAACCTGTTAATACATATATGGCTTTAAATGCCTTACTTCAATTAGTTTAAAATAAAATTTTAAATATTTAAAATATCAAATCAGAATATCCAATTACATCAACAAAAAGGACAAAAACCACATGATCATCTCCATAGATACTGAAAAAGCATTTGACAAAATTCAGCATCCATTCATGATAACAACTCTCAACAAAATAGCTATAGAGGGCAAGTACCTCAACATAATAAGGGCCATATATGACAAACCCACAGCCAACATTATACTTAACAGCAAGAAGCTGAAAGTTTTTCATCTAAGATCAGGAACAACACAGGGATGCCCACTCTCCCCACTGTTATTCAACATAGTACTGGAGGTCCTAGCCACGACAATCAGACAACACAAAGAAATACAAGGCATCCAGATTGGTAAAGAAGAAGTCAAACTGTCTCTATTTGCAGATGACATGATATTGTATGTAACAAACCCTAAAGAATCCACTCCAAAACGACTAGAACTAATATCTGAATTCAGCAAAGTTGCAGGATACAAAATTAATACACAGAAATCTGTTGCATTCCTATACCCTAACGAAGATCTAGCAGAAAGAGAAATCAGAAAATCAATTCCATTCACAATTCCATCAAAAAGAATAAAATACCTAGGAATAAACCTAACCAAGGAAGTGAAAGATCTATACCGTGAAAAGTACAAGATACTCTTAAGAGAAATTAAAGAGGACACTAATAAATGGAAATTTATCCTATGCTCTTGGGTAGGAAGAATTAATATTGTCAAAATGGCCATCCTGCTTAAAGCAATCTACAGATTCAATGCAATCCCTATCAAAGTACCAACAGTATTCTTTAACGAACTGGAACAAATAGTTCTAAAATTCATATGGAACCACAAAAGACCCCAAATAGCCAAAGCTATCCTGAGAAGGAAGAATAAAGCAGGGGGATCTCACTTCACATCTTCAAGCTCTACTACAAAGCCACAGTAATCAAGACAATTTGGTACTGGCAGAAGAACAGACCCATGGACCAGTGGAACAGAATTGTGAGTCCAGATATTAACCCAAGCATATACGGTCAATTAATAAATGATAAAGGAGCCATGGATATACAATGGGGAAATGACAGCCTCTTCAACAGTTGGTGTTGGCAAAACTGGACAGCTACATGTAAGAGAATGAAACTGGATTACTGTCTAACTCCACACACAAAAGTAAACTCGAAATGGATCAAAAACCTGAATGTAAGTCATTAAACCATAAAACTCTTAGAAGAAAATATAGGCAAAACTCTCTTGAATATAAACATGAGCAACTTCTTCATGAACAAATCTCCATGGCCAAGGGAAACAAAAGCAAAAATGAACAAGTGGGACTATATCAAACTAAAATCTTCTGTACAGCAAAGAACACCAACAGTAAAACAAAAAGGCATCCTAGAGTATGGGAGAATATATTCATAAATGACATATCCAATAAAGGGTTGACATCCAAAATATACAAAGAGTTCATGCACCTCAACAAACAAAAAGCAAATAATCCAATTAAAAAATGGGCAGAGAAGTTGAACAGACACTTCTCCATAGAAGAAATTCAGATGGCCAACAGGCACATGAAAAGATGCTCCACATTGTTAATCATCAGAGAAATGCAAATTAAAACCACAATGAGGTATCACTTCACACCAGTCAGGAAGGCCACTATCCAAAAGACAAACAACAACAAATGTTGGCGAGGATGTGGAGAAAGGGGAACCCTCCTACACGGCTGGTGGGAATGTAAATTAGTTCAACCACTGTGGAAAGCAGTATGGAGGTTCCTCAAAAAACTCAAAATAGAAATACCATTTGACCCCAGGAATTCTACTCCTAGGAATTTACCCTAAGAATGCAGGAGCCCAGTTTCAAAAAGACAGATGCACCCCTATGTTTACTGCAGCACTGTTTACAATAGCCAAGAAATGGAAGCAACCTAAGTGTCCATCAGTAGATGAATGGATAAAGAAGATGTGGTACATATACACAATGGAATATTATTCAACGATAAGAAGAAAACAAATCCTACCATTTGCAACAACATGGATGGAGCTAGAAGGTATCATATTCAGTGAAATAAGCCAGGTGGAGAAAGACAAGTATCAAATGATTTCACACATCTGTGGAGTATAAGAACAAAGCAAAAACTGAACGAACAAAACAGCAGCAGACTCACAGAACCCAAGAATGGAATAACAGTTACCAAAGGGAAAGGGACTGGGGAGGATGGGTGGGAAGGGAGGGATAAGGAGGGGCATTTCGATTAGCACACATAATGCAGGGGGGGTGCACGGGGAAGGCAGTATAGCACAGAGAAGATAAGTAGTGATTCTATAGCATCTTACTACCCTCATGGACAATGACTGTAATGGGGTATGTGGTGGCTTCTTGATAATGGGGGGAATCTAGTAACCACAATGTTGCTCATCTAATTGTATATTAATGATACCAAAAAATAAGAATATCCAATTAATTTCATGAACATATTTACCAAAAAAAAAAAGACTGGCAAAGCAATTCAGAATTTATGAATTTTTATTGACAAAGGAAACCAGTTATGAAAGGTAAGAAGATCAAACTGTAAATTGGGTGAATACATATTCTATTTTTTTGTTTTAAACCAGACACAACTAGAAAGAAAAGACAGCCAGCTGTGTGATGATTCACCAGGGGTCATAAGCTGAGGACCCACAGGCTGATCCAACCTGCAGATCTATGCTATTCAGGCTATTCTGTTTGTTCTTGTTCTTGTTTAAAAACAGGAGAGACTGCAAAAGTACCCAGATTGCTATCTTCTGTTGTCAAAGCAAAAATCTAGCCACAGCCAGCCTTCATCTCATGTGTGTAACCAACTAGAGATGAGCAGGAACAGCCCCAGTGTTTCCCCAACATTCAGCATCACACATTTCACTACCAAATATTATATATTTCTTTCCACACATCCACGTAAATAAGAAAACAAAAGACAGACCAAGAAGAGCCTATCTTTTAAGGGTAATCAGGAATAGCACATAGATTTGTAGGAATTCAGAAAATACTCATTGTCTAAAATGCAACAGCAGATGTTTATTCCTCCCGTTACTCGTCCAGCCCCTGCAGTGATTTGAGTCTGAGACTCCTGGTTTAAAAGTTGGTAAGTTTGAAAGAAACAAGCTCATTCAATCATTTTTTGTTATGCCCTGCAAGCTTGCGTTTATATATTTATTTTTCCTATATATTGCAAAGCTTTATATGTGTGAAACATACAGATGAAATTAAAATGAGCAGATCACCATATTTTAAAGTAACCACAGACTTTTTCCAATTTAACCTGTAGCTATATATTAAGAACATTAGAAGTGAGACTGTTTCAGTGTTTTCTTCACTTTATTTTTGATTTATATGATACATATTATAATCCTATTTATGCAAAATATCTGCAAGTTCTTAACCCTAAAATGGTGATGAAGGAAGAAGGGGAGAGGCAGTGTAACTTTAAAACAAAGACTCTATTAGTTTTATTTACATGCCACAACACAATCTCCAAATGACCTCTGCCTTCCCAAGTAACATTTTAACTAAAGTGACAGAGAATGGAATGCCACATTAGAATTGAAAGCAAGATAAAAGACAGAAGTACTAATCTACTGCTCTACAGAGCATTATTCATGACGAGAGTTTCCCGCTTTCTCAGACAGGGTTCAAAATGTCAGCTTTAACTATGTAGCAAATTTTAATGGGATGTTTCTAAATGGGTACCCTAAAAGGACTACAAGGATTTCTTCATCTGCAGAATGAACACTAACTACTTCTCACCTGGCCCCACCAGTAATAAAGTCTCCCCAACACATTTCCTTTAATCTCCGATGCCTTCTGGGCTCCTGCTGAGCTAACCACTTCCCTAGCAGGATGGAAGGCAGAATAAGAATTTTGTTTTGTGTTTACAAAACATCAAAGTATAGGCAAGAAAGCCCTTGCTGAAGGCCTCTCTGCTCTCCGTACAGAATTACCCTGCCAGCAAGGTGCTGCTTACCCTCTGAGTGCGCTGGAGGGATGGCACCAGGGAAGCGGTTTGGAAAAGCAGTGTTGGGTCATTTTTAGTGTAAATTGTAAATATCACTGAGGAATCCAAAAATCTTACAGCAACATTTTAAGCATGTATCAATTGAATTATGTGTGATATAAATGTGTACTGCTATGCAAATAAATAAAATTGTTTGGCAGCAGTAATACAGATGGGCCAACTGGCCATATATTGTTCTCAAAATGCTCAGAGGTAGGGGACATGATGTTTTTCCTATCCAGAGGAAGAAGAGCCTATTGTAAAACAGACTGATCAAAATGATTCTATAAAAATCAAGGGAACAAACAGCCAGAACAATGCTGATAAACTACTTAATTGTTAATATTTGCCACATCAAACTAAAAACAAAAACAAAACCAGATTTGATAGTCCTTTAGTAATATGGAACATTAATTCGTCCTAGATGCCATTTTCCAATTGCAAAGACACTTGGCCAAATATTTGAGGGTTATTTTTTTAAGTTGATGTTAGATACATCATGCTTTATCTTGACACTCTCAAAGACTTAATTTTAAAAATCAAAACTTTCTAAATAGATCCAAAAGATTACTGGGGAAGAATACCTTAAAACCATCATTCCAATTTAACTTTAGTAACAAAAGTATGAGTAAAGTTGTAACTTTAACCAGGGTATCTTAGCAGTGTTAACTCCAGAGCAAGACAGCAAGACATTGCATAAACAACCATATAATTCCATCATAGCTGGAATTATTTATAATGCAGGGAGACAAAGTCAGACAGTGAATTACATAGTCACACACCTATATTTTCAATGAGAGTTTCAAACCGCTCCCTCATCTACAAAGTAACACATTATAATCATTCTCCTATTACTAAGAGAAATGTAAATTAAAGACTGAAATCCTTTCACCTTCCCCAGTATCATCACCATCATGAAAACACACATGTTGTATATGTATATGGGGTGGGGGTTGGGGGGAACATGATGGCTATGGTGCAGATGATGTCAAAGTCAGGAGATAATAATCTATTTCCCAGATAACTGGCATCCCCATGCAGGGATCTATTAATGTTACCCTCACTCCCAAAATCTACTGAACCAACCAGTTGAATGACTTGTGCTACTAAAGGGTTTATGCTTTCCGACCACATCACACTCCACCCGAATCCCAATTCCTTCCAGACATAGCCCTGAGAAAATAAGACCTAGCCAATTCAGAACAATTCTGTTTGGCTTGAGATTCTGGGATCAAAGGAGCCTTCTGCAGAAGGCTCCCGGTGCCCTCCCCCTGGAGAAGCATAGCCGCCCACACACACTCAGGGCAGAAGAATGGGAAAGGGCAGATATTTCTTTCCTGGGAAAAAAGCCAGAGGGAAAGTTTTGGAGGATATAAACATATTAACAGCTAGTAGAGAGCCATGGAAACCTCCCCAAGCAAATGTGCTTTGCTGTAAACTTTCCTTGCCCCTTATAATGTTTAGTGTTGTGTTAAAGCAAATATTTCCACAAGCATGTGCTATTTAAAATGCTTAAAATTAAAAACAAACAAAATTCCCCTTATTGCCTGTCTAAAGCCAAAACACATCCATTCTTTATCACCACAGATATTTATGAAGCAGCTGATTGCTGGGGATACAAACTGTTTTGCAAACTTCCCTGTCAGGTTCTAAACTGAGGGTACCATTAAGCCCCTGAAATTAAGCATAATATGGTACACCCAAGCGCATCTTTCCAGACAGAGTGTTACCAAATGTCCCATTGTCAAAGGAGTCCAAGTCTTTTTGAAAAATCCCATGGTTTTAAAGGATTACAATTTACATTAGTAGGTCACAATTTACATTAATAGATTCTTCAGTTATCTAGTTCAGCTGCTCTAAAATTTCTAAGGAAAAGAACTCTAAGCAACTTATTCAGAGGCAATCCCCCTCTCGGGAAGTCTTTTAACACAAGTCTCTCATAGGATTGTAAGACTACACCCTTCCATTCAGAGCATAAGCTGGCCTTCCTGATTACAGCTCCCTTTAAACACCAACATAGAAGGCACAGCACTGTGCCACACTGTGGAAAACTCAACGCAAAGGCCAGGGGGTAAGCAGTACTGCCCCCAAGAAGCATATATTAAAACTAGGGGGACCAAACATAACCATGTTTTGGTCATAAGAAATCCCAGTTTCCATGTCTTGGAAGCTCTCTAAAGGTTGTGGTGAAATCACTTGCTAAAGAAGAAGGGGAGAGAAGTCAGCTTTCCACTGACATGCAAGAGTACAAGCAACGGTAAAGACAGAAAACCTGGAAAAACATGAAAACAGCCTAGGAGGTAGCTGAGTGAAGTGGCAGCAAGGATGACAACAGTCATAGGAAATAAAATTGGAAATACAAGGGGCAAGAAAGCATGGCAGGCCTTGAATGCCTCACCATGATGCAGGTGCAGGTTGAGTGCAGGGGCCTAAGGTCATAAAGGAAAAAAGTAGTAGAACCAGAATTTGAACCCACACAGTCTCACTCCAGGGTCTGTGATATTAACCATCACACTGTACTTCCAGTCACAGACTGTAGACTGTCTCCTGTGTAGATGATGAGACATGCCACGGAGCTCTGTGATCGGTATCATGCTTCGAAAAGCCTAGTTGTGCCATGTATAAAATGAAGACTGGTGTGTAGGTAGAGATACCTTTTAGAAATCATTGACACGAATCAGGTCAAAGAGAGTAGGCACCATGTTAAGATAGTAACTAATAACTATCTGAATCAATAATTCAGGAACTTGTGGCAGGGTCGTGGCAACATGCCTGCCTGCCAATTAGCGTATGAGAGTGAAAGCTGGCCCCAAGTTCTTTGCCACCCTTCTCACTGAGAGGGAAAGTCTAATTCTCCACTCCTTAAATCTAGTCTTTCTTACACATGTTTAACCAGTAGATTGTGGAAAAAAGATGCTCTGGGACTACTGACACCAGATCATAAATCCTGCAGCTCCCGCCTGGCTCTCCTGAAACACTCTCCCTGGCAAAACACTCTCCATGACTCAAGAACTGAGTCATCTTACAAGAAGTACGAATACCTGGCTAAGAGGCTTTGTCAAAAAGCCCAAGAGTCCGTGGAGAGGGCCCAGCTGAGCCGGGCCTTTCAGTTCTCTGTGCCTAGGTGCCAGGCGTGTGAGTTAGGCTGTCCTGGAACCTCCAGGCCAATCACCAGCTGAACATCACCAAGTGACCTCGGTTGACGCAGTGTGGAACAGGAGCCCCCGACAGCCAAACTGTGCCAAATTCCTGAGCCACAAGTCCATGAGATACACAATAAAGTCTGTTAAGACAATAGGTTTTGGAATAGTTCATTATGCTAGAATAGATACTGGAACAGCATTTATTAAAGGAACCCTGAAGTTCAACCAACTATTTCAAAACTACTTGGTGTGCACAGCATTTGTGCATATTGGCCCCCCAAATCAGCATTTTTAGCAAGGTGCACCACCTCAAGTGCTCCCTACATTAAAGTTTGAGAAGATGGGAATCAAAACCATCTACACGATATAAGTGGGACCAAAGGGCTGGTTCCCCACAAAATGAGTGATAATATGAAAACTTACACTCTTACTCATCTCCTGCTTGCCGCACTGTCACACCCCACCCCAGCTGCCCTAAGAATCACCTGGAAACTTGTAAACATGGCCACATCCTGAGCCCTGCCCCAAACCAAGCACTGGGAAGTGTTCAGGTGATTCTAACATGCAGCCAGGATTGAGAGCTGCTGGTTCAGTTAACCATTAATATTTTATTGCTTTATAAGCAAAGAAGGTATTAAAAAAAAAAAGCCTTCCTAGAAAAAGAATCAGTCAGAAGAGGAAGAAAGGTTTGGCTGCATTCCCTGAAACTGCAGGGATGATCTCCAAGCACCAGGGGAGTAAAAGACATCAGAGAGAATTATAATTTCTCCCCCACCCCAAAACCTAAATTACTTGCATGCATATATCATGAGTCAATATTATTTTAAATATATAAAGTAAATTTTTTTTAAGTCCCTGAGCATGTTTCAGGAAGCATTTTACAGCATGTGACTTTCAGGAGTAGATTTGTATTTCTGCTTCTAAAATATCTATTGGAAAGACTGGATGTTAAACAGCTTTTAAAAGGAAAACTTTTTTTAAAAAAAGCTTAACTTATGCACTAGACCACTCACCACCACAAAAGAATATAATCTAGTATTAAAACTTTTTTGTAATACGGAATTTAAAGAATGTTAATACTTAAGAGTTTATACAAAACATCTAAATAAACTCCACCCCCTTTGTAACAAAGCACTACCCCTGTGCAAGTCTCAGTGGTGAGGAAAAGCACTCAGGATGTGAAAGGCACAGAGGAGACCATTTCCTATAAAATAAACATTCTCTCTGAACACTTAATGTTCAGAGATAAGAAAATGAGGTCATTAACGATAAATGTGATCTCAGCCTCATCATCCAGTGCTATCCAAGTGTGAATGGAAACCAAATATTCTTCAGTAAATATTTATTACTCACCCAGCCAACAGTATCTACTACTTTCTTGGGACCTTAGGCTGTTCACTCTACTATCTGCCAGGTAGTGGTAGGTCAGGGGAAAGGGAATCACCCCAGGATTTACCAAAGAGAAGGCTGAGGGAGCCAGATTAAGTCACTTCGGTTTCTGCCCAGGTGGGATTATCCTAGGAAGGCCTGAGTTGTCTCCTAGAGTGGAAACGAAACCAGAAAATGAAGAAAGATATTTCACACGAACATAAGGCACTACTTGAACTTTGAAATTTTTCCAGTACTCCAGCTGGATTTGCACTGCATGCTTCACATTCTTTATGTGCTGAGTCCCCTCTGGAATTAGCCAAAAGCATTGTGTCAGGAGTGAATCAGTATAGTTTATAAAGCAGTTATCAAGATATAGTTAATAGGCATTAAAGTTCTGTTTTGTACATGATTATAAGGACAGTGAAAAATGTCCTATGGTCTGATCTAAAGAAAAATATTATTAAAATTAGGGGGTAAATTTTCAATGTTTTCATTATCTGTCCCTGACAGTGCTCAGGGATCCAAACCGTTCACACAGACTTCACAGATTACTACCTCTCAGCACTTAATTTGCCCCAGCAGAGACATTAACAAACAGTAACCACTGAAACACTGTTTATGAGGATTCCTGAAGTAATACTGGTGAATTAATCAAGACCTACAAATTATTTCAACCATAGCTAAAATAATAATACAAAACGTGCCATTAGAAAGTCAGATCCAGAAAAATCAAGGTAACTCGCAGAGGCTGACAGACAGCAAATTTAATAAAATAGGAGTTATAAAGGCATAAAAGAAAATTAAGTTAGATGCCTCAGGTTATGTGATAAGGATTCGGTATTTTCAACTTTTCTCACTTAAAGGACTATTCCATCTGTACCTCATTGTTCCCGTGCTGAGCAAGAAGGCCCTTTCATGACCACTTTAAAAGATAGATGGGCACACAGCTCTATAATTGAGATGTAAATTTGCTCTCTTTAGAGTTTCAGAGGATGCTACTATCCTAGCATCAGTAATACCTATCCTGTAGACTGTTTTTCTAAAAGTAGAGGGATTTATAATTATCCAGTTTCTACTGTTTGATTCAAAAATATTTATTGAGCATCTGTCCACTAAAGGGAAACAACTGAGTTGGTCAATATGCAATACACAGTGGTTTAGGGATGGGCGGAAGAATCTATTTTATGAAACCCAAATGACCAAATGAGTCATTGGAAGACAGAGTACCAACTTCTGATTTTTATATGATACGCCATCTTCCAGCCATCCTGTGTGTTTTTCTCTTTGTATATCGCCTACCCATACCAGCAATTAGCACAGAGCTGTTCACACGATAATAGTCCAAAATGGGTTGATTTGATTTGATCTCCCTTTTAATTAGGGGCCCTCACTAATGAGGTGTTTGGTGAGAGTTGGCCAGTCTATGACAATGAAAATAATCAGAACAAATGGAGATTAAAATCTAACATTCTCACCTAAACTGATATTTTCCTAGACACAGATTAAGATAGGAATGGTGTTTATAGAACTAACTGTAAATTCTACCTTCCCTTAAATTCATTACCAGATTTCCACTCTCCATTTCTTTGTGATATTAAAGAAATTTCTTGGGCAGGGTATGTACAAAGAGAGTGAAATAAAAGATTGAAAACTAAGATGGTTAAATGAAATGAGTACCTTTGGCTCGGAGGGGACATATCTAAGAATGAAAGGAGAAGCACCACATAGGAAGCAAATGATGAAACCCCTGATAATTACATTAGCAGATTTACAAAGTGTTTTCACAAGCAAGATTTCACTTATTGTGTCCGTGTGATGAAATTTGTGTTCCCACTGTACAAAACAGAGTATTGAGGCTGAAGAGGAAATGGCAAGTGGCAGAGCTCAGGTACGAATTCAGATTTTCGTCTCTTTCTCCAATAAGGTACTGTTTACTTCGACCGGAAATACCTCCCCCTTCAATGAGGAGATCCAAGCTGATGATCTCTGGCTTTAGGATCTTTCTGGTTGAAAATGTCCATGATTGTAAAATAAAAAAGACAGCAACTAACTGCACATCACCTCCAATAGGGCCAGAAAAACAAATAGCTTATGTCAACTTCATTGTAATTAGCTAAACAGGAGATATTTCCATATATTTCTAGAACTCCTTAAGAGGAAGATAAAGGTTTCAATCTATTTGAGTAATTTAGAAGAAGTCTTGCCTTTGACCATTCAGGATTACATCCAGTACTTGTCTTTTAATCCTATAGGGACCATGGGAATAAATTTTTACCTACTAGGATAACAGTGACAATCACTTTCACCAACTTTCTTAGACCTACATTAAGCAGCTCATGAACTGTGTAAGTTTAACGTTATGATGTAACAGGA
Organism: Phataginus tricuspis; assembly: GCA_029783875.1. Taxonomy (NCBI): domain Eukaryota; kingdom Metazoa; phylum Chordata; class Mammalia; order Pholidota; family Manidae; genus Phataginus; species Phataginus tricuspis. The sequence goes on from JAQQAC010000477.1 coordinate 32,876,936, forward strand.
GATCTAGATATTAAAGCATAGATCTTTGTGCTCCTGATTCACAAAGAAATTCATTTGGGAGAGCCTATTTATTTTAAAAAAATACCATTTACATATGGGAATTCAAAATTCATATCACATATCATAATCATTCTTCAATTAATCAAATTTGATGAGGAATTCTAATGTTTCACAATTAAGATTTTATATATTAAAAAACAATATAGCAATCACAGTCTAATGTTTAAGACCTAACCACTGCACAGATGATGTTCTAAATTTGAACTTGAAAGGAAAACCCATCAGTGTGCCTGCTTGATTTCTTTAATCTGTTCATGTAGGTTAATTACATGACACTCATTAAGATGACTCTGAGCTTCTTTAAATTTCTGACCATATTAACCTCTCCAACTAATCCTTATTAGAAAAATATTAAAGAGTGTTCATTGCTATTACAAATTGAATTTGAAAAGATGAAACAATTATCAAATAAATGGAGTAGAAAACGAGGTTATATGCATGAGAAGATTCAATGCATCAAATATTTTACTTCCATTATTATAAAATAAAGGTCTTAAGGTCTATATCCGGGAAATGTACTTAAAGATTGGTCCCTGAAAGAAATTTCTGCATTCCATTCTTATCCAATGGGGTGACAAACAAAACTTCAAGTTCCTCATTAACAGGTTTATTCAGAAAAAAAAAAAATCTTATTTTAACCTAAATAATTAGGCAAAAAGATTGAACTATCTAGCTCAGTGGGTCTACATAAAACATTCAGTATTATGTCTCACAATCCATATAACTCATTTTGCAAATAAAATGGTAGAAACTTATAAAGTACAGTCCACATCACAAAAGCATGAAATATTAATGAGATGTTACTTTCAAAAATTGAAACTTTATCACTTCAAGTTCTAGGACAAAAAAGGAAATACATAGACATTTTTTCTCTAGATAAATTTCATTTAAAAATTGTCCTATGCCCTTCAACAACTGATACATCATCTCTGCAGGCTCTTTTTTTAAGATACTATGAATAGAGTGTTAGTGATATTTTATTTTATAAATGTTCACTTAACTTATACTAGGTGCTAGACTGGAAAAACACAAAAAAAGGTAGAAAAGTTTATATTCAGGCAATGGAATGAAGCAAGTGGGAGAATTGGGAGAAAGAGATTAAGAAAAAAGTAGGGAAAGGATGCAGGAGATATTTATAACAAAAGACAAGGGATTAAAATACTTAATATAAAAAGGGTTCTCGCAAAAAGAAAAAGGTTGTCCTTTGTTCACTTTTTTCTTTTAAGCTGTAAACAGCCACAACCAAAGGGGAAGCACAAGTGGCTAATACATCCATATGGCAGGAAGAAAATCACTTCATTAATATTGTTTTTTTTAATGAGAAAATGTTTTACCCTCCATACTGATAATAAAAAAAGATACCATTCTCAAACGTGGCTGAGAGTAGCACTGATTGGCTCTCTTACCAAATTCTATAGGAAGACTGTATTAATGTTTTAAAAACATGCACATCCATTGATCCAGTAGTTCCAATTAAGGAATTAACCTAAATATATAATGATGAATACTCAAAAATCTGAGGGAAAGGTGTTCACAACAAACTATTCATTATCATGAAAAATCTGTAACAACCTAAATATCCAACAGTGATGTACTGCTTAAATAACTCAGGACGTTTGCATACAATGTAATAATTCTACACACACATACACACATATTTCTTTAAGTTAGCACACAGAAATTCTATGTGCCAGCTACTAAGAATTTTATAAATATTACTTCATTTATTCCTCCTAACAACCCCATTATATGAGCATTATCATTACCCCCATATTAGAGATGAGAAAATAGAGGCAGAAGGCTCAATAAGTTGCCCAAAGTTACACAGCTAATGAGTGAAAGAGCCGGGATCTGAACCCAGGCAATCTAGCTCCACAGTCTGAGCTATAAAAGATACATACAACAACATATAAATATTTAAGTTATCGCCGATAGTGGAATATAAGAAGGATTGTATGTTTTACCTATATTTTCAAGTTCTCCAACCTTAACATGCATTATTCTTTTTTTTTTTTTTTTTTTTTTTTAATAATTTATTTTATTTTAGTATCATTAACCTACAATTACATGGGCAATACCGTGATGTGGTACATATACACAATGGAACATGCATTATTCTTTAAGAAAAAGTTTGTTTTAATGCACAAAGAATAACTTGGGAAATAGGTAGGGATAGGAAATGTAAAGTCCAAATCACCAAGATTGAGATGATCGCTGAGGCTTCGCAATGAGAACTAAAGGAATGAATATGAGACAGAAGCAGAAGGCCAAGACCCGAGCTTAATTTTTTATTTGGTGGTCCTACCCAGTAAAGGTCAAATACTTCAGAAAGCTATTCACTTGGAGCTGTAATTCCAAAAGGCTCTTACACATAACGGTGACTCTGTGGGACATTCACAGACGTGCTGTACCAAGAAAACACCACAATCACATGATTCTATACACTGGATTAAGCAAAGGTAAAGTGACTTCTTTGCCTGCAAAAGACACTCAAAACTTAGTGATTCTACCAAAGACTAACATATCCTAATTTACCATGATCTCTACATAATGCCAGGTGCACTCTGGGAAGAGCTGATTTTGAATATTTCCACTCCATTCATTCAAACAATTCCTGAGCGCCTACAATGTGCCGGGCTCTCCTTTGGACAGCAATGCATGCTAACAACAGTAACGACTTGAGTTCCAGTCCCAGCTCACCACTCACTGGCCCATCTAGGGCTATTTACTCAAGAGTAGAAAAGAGTCAATATTACCTGTTCTCCTTCTCTAAGTGAGATGTTTAAGAACTTGAAATGAGTTTGCAGAGCACATTCACACACGTTAGCAGTGTAATCCTATGCAAACAACTGCCTTCCCTCCAAATTCCAGGGTTAAGTTGACATCACCTGTACTGGTTTTTTTTTTTACTTCCCTTAAACCTTGCCTGGAGAGATAAGGTTAAAAAAAAAAACCAGCATTTTCAGGAAGACTCTCAGCAGCAAAAACAACATAACTATACCTGGGAGGCTCTTAAGGGGCTATATTTATTAGCGTGGATTTATTCATGGAACCTCTTATTTATCCTATAGGTATCAATGGTTCAGGTCTATACCAGAAGGAAACCTGCCGCAGCCTATGCCACGTGAAAAAACTATTCCTTTCTCAGAAATGAGTTGTGGAAGCATTACATAGTTGTATGGAATAGTGTCCTCAGCACACATCATCACAGAGCCCCACAAAAATCAAGCCAATAAATTAGGCAGGTTAATTTCCCATAACTAATTCTCCAGCCAGCTTAATTCCTTAAAAGCCTGAAATTGCTGCCTTTACACATACATAACTACAAATACAAATGTTCTCTGCAGTTATTTTTCTTGCAAATCTTTGCTTATTTAAAAGATTTGGAGAGAAACCTATGTTTTGGGTTTGTTTGGGTTTTTGACGCCAATGATTCATATACTTTTCCACCAAGTAAACAAACCTCTAAACCTCTGAAGCCAGGAAAAGGCAGCTCCTTTATGAGCAGCAGGACTCATCCTTGAAAAAAGAAGTCAAATAACCATTTTATTGTCTTTCTGCTAAACAACTCAAAAAAAAAAGCCACATGTCATGCATTCTTTGTTTCCAGATGCAAGATAAAAAAGATACAAGAAGTTACTTACAAAATAATGTTCAATAGTCTCCTTATCACACAGGAAGCCCTACTATAAGACTCTCAGCATGCCTAAAAAGGAAAAACAAGAAGGAACAAAATAGGTAGAAAAAGAAGGAAGATGAGACCACATCGGCCAGTGGTTGATAACTGTAGGGGCTGGGGGACCCAGAGGGTGGGTGACCCAGAATCTAGTCTATATTTGTGTCAGTTTGAAATTTTCTACAATAAACTATTTCTAAAATGAAAAAGGAGGAAAGAATGGTTATTAGACAATAGAAACAAAGGACATTTATGCTCCTTTATCTGATTTCATAATTCTAAATGTAATTATTTATGAAATGCATTCTCTATTAAAAAAATCATTTCAAGACTCATTATAGTGCTGTATTGTTTTTATTGAATTGTCTTTATACCCAGTAGCCAGAGCTCCATGACAGCAGAGCACGTCTTGTTCCCAGCATTTAGCATACCACCTGCAAATAATCAGTTGCTCAAAAAAAAAAATGTTTGCTGAATGAATGAATAAAATCTTATTTCTTTGTTTCCCTGGGGGACTCAAATTGAGCCCAACAGCACAGCAGTCTCTCATTTCCCTTAAAAATAAAATTGAGTCTCAATTTTGACCAGGGTTCTAATTAATTACTACAAAACCTAAGACAAAGCAAGAACAAATGAAATGTTTGAAATATATCCTTATTTTACTCATGTGGCTTTACACAAAGATATTTGCCTCTCTAAAACTTTGTTTCCTTAGCCCCAAAATGATAAAAAGACCTTACAAAATGCTTGCTTTTAGTTGGATGAAATATATGTGTTCCACAGCTTAATATGCAGCAATAGTGCTCTGATATTCTGCAAACTGTTGCTTCCCACCTAGCTTCTTCCTTCCACATCCCCTCAGCCCCACAGCCGACATTCCACAAACAGGCAATAGTCCCATAAGCGTGGGGGAAGCGGGGCAAGAGTCAAACCATCAACCACTGTCTTCAACACACTAGCCCCTGTGGTGCCCATCCTTGCCAAAACCCTGATTCCATCTCAGTTTTCCATCTGTTCATTGCTTGGCCTCATCATGCCCCACGATCAATGACTGAGAAAGAGGAGAGTTCCCACTCTCAGTCAGGGAGGAGCAGGGGATGGGATGGGGACAGACTAAACTTTGCTATGTTTTGGAGACTGCAGAAGGGGGCAATATCTTCTTGGCATCTCAAGCAGGTATTCTGATGAATTTTCCTACAGAAAGAAACTTCCATGTGTCAAAGGTATAATTCAGGTAAGCTAAGGGTCAAACAGGACTTTCTGAACTGATGCAGCATATGAGCAACCTCTGCAATTAAAGACAAACTTGAAAACAACTCCAGGAATTTCTTAGAAGTGGTTTCTACATGGTAGACTCATGACCCTAAGGAACAGACATGGCTCTAGCCAGGTCACTGCAAGCAACATTCAGATTTTTGCACTTAAAGACAATGATAATGAAAGGAACTGAATGAAGGCACTTGATCAAACCCCTTGCAATCATCTTGATAGCTGAGACCACTATTTTCTTTAATACTGCATGGCAGGATTTCAAAATGTTTTAATTTGTTCTTTATACTGTGTCTCTGACTTTTTCTCCAATGAGTATGCACCCTTTTTATAGGTAAGAGAATAAAACCACCAGCAAAAGAGCTATCTAAAATAAAGGGAAGAAAAACATTGCTTTCTCTCTGGAAATACATTTACAGAACTCAATGGTGACAAGAAAGGGCTGATTAGGAATTCAAGGTCTGCAGGTGCACTTCAGCACTGGGATACAAAGCACAGGTTCTGGAGTTCCATGGCCTGGGATAGTCTGGCTCCACCACTGGCTTGATGTCGATGTTGGGCAAAATAACTTACCTCTTACTTCACCTGTAAGATGGAGATAAGATTCCCTACTCAAAGGATACTTGTAAGGATTAAATCTGTGTAAGGCTTTAGCACACGTGTCCCTGAACACAGCATGCTCTCTACACATGGTTACTACTGTCACCTTCTCTGAGTTCTTTTCACATCCTTTTTAGAGCAATGACCATCTTAATTCTTTGCTGTTATTTTGAGAATTTAAGTGGGTAAACTCTATAGGGAAGGCCTATGCATTGTCTATTTCCCAATATTCTAGATAGTTGTTATTATAAAAAGACGTTGTATTTACTGAAATGCACAAGAAGACTTGGTAATAAGTGAAAGAGCAAAACAATGACTTAGTAAGGTGTGCAGACCTGAGCAGAGACCTGCATCTTCTGGGCCTGGCATTTGACCTCATCCCCATGTATTAATGAAGATAATCTCACAAAGTCCTTTTAACATTTACCTGCCTTAATTAACTCCTTTTCATGTATTCAATTCAAGACTTCTGTTTTACAGGCAAGTGTGATGGGACCACCTTGTGATATCTTAGAGTGTCATAATCACAATTAATATTGATACTTGGGACAGAGTTTTGTATACACAGGAGCATTGATACTTTGATAATATTGACACTTAAGACACTACTGATGAATTCCTTAGTGAAAATTTTCAGTAGGGCCATTTTCACACTAAAACATTTGGATGCCACCACTAAAGTTTTGCAGTGTGTTGGCCCTGGTTAAAAAAAGGGAGATACTGGAAATAAAGGCAGAAAGTAGAGCACTGTGTAAGCAGAAAGATATTTGAGAACCAGCCCAAGTTCTGCATTTCTAAGATATGCATGAGATGAGATCAAGTTTGACCTTGTTGATCAGAAATGGTCCAAGTCATTTCTGATTCTGATTTTTCTAGCCAATGAGATCACTCCCTGCTCTACTCAGTATTTACCTAGAAAAATTAGATGAGGCCAAATAGTGTCCCTCAATAGATGAATGGATAACAAAATGTATCATATGTAGTATATATATACAACAGAATATGTTCATCCATAAAAAGAAATGAGTACTGACACATTACAACACAGATGAACCTTGAAAATATTACATCAAGGTAAAGAAGCCAATCATAAAGGACCACATATTGGTTCTGATTCCATTCATGTGAAATGTCCAGAATTGGCATATCTATAGAGACAGAAAATAGGCTAGGGGTTACCAGTGGCTAATGGGAATAGGGATGACATTTAAGAGGAATGGAATTTCCTTCGGGAATAATGAAAATACTCTAAAATTGATTATGGCAATAGAAAAACAACTCTGAGAATACACAAAAGTCACTGAATTGTACCTTTTAAAAGGGTGAACTGCATGATATATAAATTACCTCTCAATAAAGCTGTTGCAAAACTGGGCATAAATTATGAAAAAAGTTACATAAAGTCAAAAATTAAAAACATAAAAAATATTCTATGAAGACAAGTTAAGCAAAGTAGACTAGCTAATTATTTTATTTAAGCTTATTTTCATCATTAGCTGTTTTAAAGGACACAATTGTTATTAAAACAACAGTTTAATAGCAAGTTTTGTTATATATTTTTCCATGAAGAACGACCACCACCGAAAAAACAAACCTTTTATTACAAAAATAATCATTTTAAATAGGAATTAAATAAATGGATCAGATGTGCTCTCTTCTATTAGGTTATAAAAATATTATACTTAACTCATTTTATGGATTTCCAGCGAAAATGAGAGCCACCTTTGTACTCACTGCTGAGAATGTGAGACAGCCCAGCATTTTTCAAAGTACTCTAGCTTCCTAAAATGAACGTTGGTCCCCTCAGACCCTTGGCCTCCAGCCATCTCCTACATTGCCTCTACTTTAGAGGTCACTGAGAGGTCATCAGTTGCCCCCTTGCCCTCTAGGCAGGTCTACATTTCAACCATATCTAAATGATAATTGTCCACCTTACTTACTTTTCAGATCACAAAATTACAAGCATTAGTAGAAACAATACGATATTCAAATTATCCATTATCGGTATCTTATCAAATACACATACTTTTAAAAGACAATTTTAGCACACTAAAAGTTGGAAAACATTATAGAGTAATTTTGCATTACGCCTTCATGATTAAACACATGTCATTACATGTGAATACATCGTTTTTAATTCATGTTGCAGAGCTGTACTCTAAGAAATTAATGATGGGCCAACTAGAAAGAATATAAAAGTTAGGGAAATTTTATCCAAATCCTGCATGCTTCTTAGAGACTACTACTCTCATCCAGATGCAATTACAAAATTAAAATTCAGGGGAACTATTTTTATAACACCCATCTTTCCCAAGCCTGACACTTGGACACACCATTTGCTTATGAACCTTAGCCCCTAAGTCCCAAAGGACATTCTTTTCCTATACCATTGAGTTGGCAGCTATTGTTCTAATTTCCCTACTGATGAGCCAAACAGTTAATCTGTTTTAACACACAATGCATAAAAGGTTTAATTTCAGTTCAGAAAAGAGAAAGAGACACTTATAATCACTGGGCATTCATATTTGAATGACAGCTAAACATAAAGGAACATCAGGCATGCAGCCATCTGGAAAAAAGCTGGTATTCTTTCATATTATCTGTTCTCAAACCTTTAAGACAAAAGGGTCAGAGGTTGGTCCAAGACTACCATTTAGTAAGATGCTCATTTCAAATCCATGGCCATTAATAAACATTCTGTCAGCTCCACAGTACAAGACAATCTGCTTCCTTCTCTTTCCATTTGGTGCATTCAGAAGATGGCTTCATAATAAACATATACATGCACACTTAGATTTTGTTTACCAGGATACATTGTGTGTGCTGCTTAGAAGTAATCTTTTTTTAGTCCCAAATGAAAAATGAACTTAGTTTACCAGGTATTAATACATAGTAATTGCAACATTCATTTTAATATAAAAGACAAAGTAGGCAATCACTGTGCTTATTATTAAAATTGCAATTTCTCCCCATTTATGTTATTGAACCCCAAATGGAAATATTAAATTTATTCCAAAATGTTGAACAAAACCACAATACAGAAGAACAGTCTCACTGCCAATCTTTAAAAAAAACCCTATTTTATGTTGCATATATCATTTGAAAACACCTATAATCATTGATGTTGTCATTCAGTCAGCTTTAGGGCAGAAATAATAGTGAGTCAGGCCTTCCTAAGAACTAAAGAGCAGATATTTGACTAATTGTACTTTAATGAGAGGTATTTCCACACACATCGATGGTCATGGACTTGGACAGTTTACAAAAAAGACTGAGTATTTTCTGGAGAGAGTCCATAGACATCTTCTGACCATGAGCAACGTCTTCTCTCTTGTGACTAGAACAGCCACGAGAGAGAGGTCTCTTCATGGCACACTGCCAGCTCCTTGCTCCTTACCCTAGCAGTGAAAGTCTGCACCTCACCGGCCATACCCCAGCAGAAAGCAAGGCCAGGGCTTCTGGTGACGGAGCATGAGCACCCATGTCAGCAAGGGTAAACTGAAGCATCAATAAGCCAGGGTGTCCATTTGAGTAGTATTCTCACCAACATTTCCTCAAGAATTCTTCATAGTCACGGTGAGACAGGGAGGGGAAGAGACGGCCCTGGAGAGCAGTTGCTCAATGGCAAACTAGGAAGCAGGGCTCTGATTCTCAAGGAGCAAATTCCCACCTCCTTGTCCTCTCAGCCCGTGGGGTCCAAGAGTTACTGTTGAAACGTGGCACCGTGTTGGGTTCACTGCCCACCCAGCCGGAAAGCTGTTGCCACTGCTGAGCTGGGCGAGGGTACCTATCCCAGCTCCACACCCAGCCCACTGCCCTCCCATTCTCACTAAGGAGGCTATTCTGCAGATCTGGACCTCGCACCCATCCCAAAGAGCAGCCTCTCACTGTAGGAGCACAGACAGCTCACAAGCCAATGAGATCGAGGAACAGCCTTGCTATGGTGGTGTGACCACACGGAAGGAAGCTCTGTGCCTAGGCCATCCTGATACACCTAGGACAGTT